>JZKD02S2202822.1:329836-365666 GCA_000966675.3 Picea glauca
TTTGGAGTTGGACTGAAGAAGTGGGTTGTTAGGCCCGTGGGATATTGAATAGGTGGGTTGTTAGGCCCATGAGAAATTCTCTTTAGGTGAGAGAATTGTTGGGAATTGATTTCCTGAAGGTGCCAAACTGCAACTACAGGGCTCTGAGACTTCATGTCCGACATGTTTCTGAATCCCCAAAAGGGAAGTGGGACAACCGAGGGAATTTTGAGCAGAGAAGGGACACACTTTTCAGGGTGGGACATGCATGTGGGGAATGAGGGAATATAGGCTGTTAGTTTGAGTTGGCACTTGTGACTGAGTTTTCCTATTGTCTGAGACACATCATCATGGTTAGGAATTTCTTTACCCGGGTGGAGTTTAGCCCTAGCTCGGGGGTGACCCACTGCTGAGAGTTTTGAGTAGTGTGGTATAAGGCTGGGAGGAATGTGGAAGGTATGAACACAATTGGTGATATTTTTATCAAGATAAGTGTCAATTGTGTGTTAAATTATGTGTTGCATGATTATTTATGCATTTATTTTTATGGGTTTTTCCTGTGTATGCTGCATGTGTATTTTTATTATTATTCTGTATGAATCAATGTATTTGCAAAGTATTTGTATGTTTAATTTGGTATAAAAGTTCAATTTTTGGTTGGCATGGCCCAGTTGGTTGCTGGGGATGCTACAATATGGTATCAGAGCTCCAATTTTCAACACTGATCCTGGATGGGTTGAGCAAGCTGAATGTTGAAGAGAAATCTCACAGAGAATTGATTTCAGAGTGGCCAAATTTCAAGTTACAATGTCCATGGAAACAATCAAAAGCAATTGAGTGGACTTGGGAAAAGGCCCCAATTTCTATCGTTAAATTCATGGGGAATTTGAGAAATTTGGCCAAGTGGTGAGATATTCTTAATTTAATATCTATTCTAGCAAATTCAGACCTGGAATTGGTCGAATTTGAAGTTACAGGGAAGTCATGATAGATGGGGAGAGATTGGTTAAATAAAATGTCAATATGTCAATGAATTTGGGAAATCCGTACCAAGAATGTCAACCACTAATGATTTGTTGTTGCAGAGGTTGAATTTGTGTTATCGGAGTGAAATTGAAAAAAATTCATAGTTGCAGAATGTCCATGGTGGAAATTGGGCAAAATCTCCAATTTATGCAGAAGAATTCATGAAGAATTGATGCGCAGAAAAATAAAGGTGCTCAGGCGTGCACACTCAAATTTGACGCTACACGGTGCAGAACTAATAAGTCAAAAAAAATAATGGCGTGCGGGTGTGCGCACTTAAATTTGGCGCTGCGCGGTGCATAGTTGGTAATGCACGAAAATAATGGTGCGCGTGTTTGCGCACCTAAATTTTGCACTACGCGGTGTAGATTTGGTAATGCGCAAAAAATAATGGTGCACAGGTGTGCACACTTAAATTTGGTGCTGCATGATGTAGGTTTGGTAATGTGTGAAAAATTATGGTGGGCGAGTGTGTGAACTAAAATTTGGTGATGGGCGACACAAGTAGGTGAAGTGCGAAAAAATTATGCTGCACACTATGTGCACTAAATTTTAGCACCACGTGGTGCGGATTGGCGAGTGAATGTATAATATTGGCGCGCGTGGTGTGCACATGAATAATATTGGTGTGCGGGGTGTGCACACTAAGTATTGATAAAGCTCAGAGGAAATTTGTTAGTGTGCATGCAATGTTGGTATGCAGTGCATGCATGCTAAAAATTCATGCCACACGAGGAGTACTAGTGCGCGGTGTGAGCACACTAAACCTTGGAATGGTGTGATGTGTAGAGTGCAATGCACACAGAATATTAACATGCAGCACAAAAAAATTGTGCGGAATAGGTATTAGTGCATGAACCAAAATTGTGTGTTGTAGATATTGGTGCGCGAAAAAAAAATAGTGCGCACTAGATATTGGTGTGACGAAGAAGTGGGCCACACTGGTTATAGGTGCACGGAGCATGCACTACCTTATGGAATTGCTGAGCATGCTAAATATGGGTGTAGATTTTCAAATTGGTGCATGCGAAGTGGTTTGGATGGTCTACAACAACAAAAAACCAATGAATTTCTGTGACATTTTGTACTGTTTGAAGGTCTCTGGAGCTCGAGCCCGAAGAGATATTTCTAATGGTGTAAACCATTCATCAAACAAATCTTTTATGAGGAAGTTACATGACAAATAGTGGAGGGTAAATTTTAAGACCCAGTTAACTTCTTCTCCGGAATCAGATTGAGGCATATGAGAAGTCTATGGAAATCCATTGAACCACATAACACAGTCATGGAGATGAATTAAAATTATGGGCATGTTGAATTTTTTTAATATGGCACATAAGGTACTTGTAGCATTCAAGGCCAAAGACACTAATTGGCTTAGAACTTCAGCAGGCTGTAACTAACAACCCATAACCTAGAAAGAGGTGAAACTTGGACAGTTTGTCCAAAATATGTATATGAATAAACACAATTGAGATCATTCCAAAAATCCAATGGAGCAGGTGCAAAAATGCATAAGTACAACACAGATTTGCACCATGTTGAAGTGTGAACATAAGGAATTAATGAACAATTTCAAATAACCATAACTTTTTGTTCAAGACTGAGAATTGAGCACAAAAGCATGCATTGGATAGAGTTAACAACAATTAGATCAGATCAGGATCAAATAGAGTTCAAAATCATGGAATATACATAGGGGGATTACAACCATGAAGATGAGATCAGAGGGATGTATGTCAATATGGGTAATGAAGGTACAAATTCAAATGGACATGGAGAAGGAAAGGAAGAAAGCATGAACTTGGTAGAGACCATTAAAAGATGCAAAAGGATGTCCAAAGTTATAAAGTTGATAATGAGAGGCTTATGAAATACAAGGAGCAATAGAAGGGATTCAACATAAATTTAATGCGGAGCTTGGACAAAATAGAAAATAATATGGATAAGGAGAATGACTCAAGAAAATCAAGAAGTCACAGGTCTCATGATGCGAGGAGAAGAACAAGAAGTGTTGGCAGACATCACCATCACTCCACAAGGCATTCCACTAGGAGAGAACACAATATTTCAAGTCCATCCCTTGTCAGGTAACATAAGAGGAGGTCTGGGGTGGATGAGCTACAAGGAGAAATGAAAAAAATCAAGCTTGCTATATTTGATGGTGAGAACAAGAAGGATGGAGATGTAGAGACATGGTTGCTAGGCATGCAGAAGTATTTTCATTTGCATAATTACTCTTCACACATATGAGGAAGAATTTCCATCTATCATCTCAAGAGAAAGACATTCATGTGGTGGGACATGTTGGATTATTGAGAGGGGGGGTGAATCAATAATTGAGCAGTTTAAACCTTTTCAGCCATATAATGCAAGTGTTATATCAATCTATAATTATCATCCAATAATTGCACAGTAAATAAACAATGAACAAATGAGAAATCATACACATACATAGTACAACAATGTTTTTACGTGGAAACCCAAAGCAGGAGAAAACCACAGTGATTTTTCTTATATGTCTTGAAGAATTACAGTCATTGGAAGCACCAACTTCCTTTGTTTTCCAACTGCAACTGGAAGGAGGCTCCAACCCCCTAGTTTCTCAGGCTACAATATGAGGGAAGCTCCAACTCCCCAATTCTCTGGCTACAACCAGAAGGAGGATGCAACCCCTTATGTTCTCCGGCTACAACCGAAAGGTGGATACAACTGCCTATCCTTTCCCCGTCCAACTACCCTGAAATATAAATGCTAAATGTAGACAACCTGTCACTGTCACTGAATCAATCACTGCCACTGTCAACCTTTCACTGTCAACCTGTACCAATAACCTGAACCAACATGTACCATACATAAACCATGCATCAACTGCAAATAAACTATGACTCATCAATATGTACCAACATCATCAACTATACACCTCATGTATGTGCCAACTCATCAACTACTTGTCTCAACCATGTACCCAACATGTACCTCAACCATATACCAAAGACATACACCAATATAACCATCAAAAGTTATCTAACAATTCATCACTCTATCCATAAAAAAAATACCATAAAACCTTACATCAAACCATGTGCTACAAACTCACTTTTATGTAGCCTCAAGCTAAACCAACAACTTCAACAACACATCACAACCAAAAGACCAATACCCATATGCCAAATACCAACAACAAAATACCAATTGTATCCCTCAACAAATCTGATATATGCAGCAATATTGAACATCCAATACCATCTCAAAAGATAAACCCTAGATCACAAAACATACCTCAAACAAGATGTGCCACATCTCTCATAAATAGACCCCAACCATGTTGCTGTCGCGATTTTTCTGCCGCACTTTTTCTGCCACGAATTTTCTGCCGTGATTTTTCTACCGCACTTTTTCTGCTGCGACTTTTCTGCCACACTTTTTCTACCACGATTGTTCTGCCACACTTTTCTTGTCACACTTTTTCTCCCGCATTTTTCCTACCACACTTTTTCTGCTGTGATTTTTCTCTATCAATAAGACCTTCCCAAATAACCTTTCACAAAAATAGATATTCAATGATATTCAAGTGTGTTTAAATGGGAGAGTCTTGCCTCTTATTTATACTTTCATGAAGCATCCCACTTTCCTTATTTTAGGTATTTCTCCATTAACTTTATTGTTTAAATAATTTCTTTTGCAAACACTTTGACCTTTTGGGGCTTCTAGATGACTCATGAGGGTTCTCCAACTTCACATGGCCATAACTCTCTAACCATGAGGAGTTATGTGACGTTCGACATACCACCAGAAATGGAATGACATGTACTATCCATCTAGAATAGTCTTACTTGCAAATATATCAAAACTAATACCATTATCCATAAAAAAACTTGGTTCCATTACCCAAACCTTTGTGCTATTAAAATTCACTACCAAACTTTGTTCAAGGGTTGACATCAATGGAAACTAACCCAATTAATCAACAATCTACCCATTTGGAATTGATGGAAACACTTTGATGCAATACTGAAGTTATATCACTCATGCTCCCCATGTTACCATTGTTCCCACCAGAACCATGCATATGTGCTCTTTCTCCAAGCAATTCTATCTTTGCATTTGATAAATCTCTACCCCTTTGTCATTGATGACAAAGGTATCTTTCTACCCGGGGCTGCTTCCCCTGACTGAACTCTTCCTGAAACTAATCTCCCAACCTGAACTATCCTCTTTATGGTGATTCCTCGTGTAAATCTAAGACATATAAGATAAGCATTCAAAATCATTCATTTTCGAGTAGAAATTACTCCAAGTCTCTAGCGAAGATACTCAAAGGCTTATCTTGGAAGAGGTTTTGTAAAAATATCTGCCACTTGTTCTTTTGTGCCCATATATTCAACTCTGATGTTCTTGTCTACAACTTGTTCTCGTAGAAAGTGATATTTGATTGGAATGTGCTTCTTCTTGGAGTGCATCACCGAGTTCTTTGAGATACCGATGACGCTTGTATTATCACAATAGATTGGAATGGGCTCATCATACTCAACCTGTATATCTGTCAGAGTTTGTTTCATACATAGAACTTGTGTACAACATGATGTTGCTGCAATATACTATGCCTCGACTGTAGATAAGGATACCGATGATTGTTTCTTGCTTAACCATGATACTAAACACTCACCCAAGTAGAACGCTTCTCCACTGGTGCTTCGTCGGTCATCAATGCAACCTGCCCAATCTGCATATGTGTAGGAAATAAGTGATAGAACCTTTCCTTTTGGATACAATAATCCAAACTCTTCTGTTCCTTTAAGATATCGAAAAATCCTCTTCACTGCTAATACATGTGATTCCTTTGGTGCTGCTTGAAATCGTGCCACCTTTCCAACTGCCTGCATTACATATGGTCTGGATGCTGTCAAATATAGTAAGCTACCAATCATTGATCTGTATTGCCTCTGGTATGTAGACTTTGAATCATCATCTTTTCTCAGCTTGCAACTGGTTTGCATAGGAGTGGTAACTGGTTTGCAATATTTCATTTTGAACCTCTTTAGCATTTCTTTGATATACTTAGTTTGAGAAATATAAATTACTTGGTTTCTTTGACGTATCTGAAGACCCATAAAGAAGGATAGTTCTCCAAGTAATGACATTTCAAATTCATTCTGCATATCCTTTGCAAATTTCTGGCTTAACCTGTCATCAGTACTTTCAAAAATAATATCATCAACATAAACTTTAATTAATAAAATACTATCTTGAGTTACCTTGATGTAGAGATTGCTGTCTTCACTTTCTTTTCTAAACCATTCCTTCTGTAGATATTTATCTAGTCTAGAGTACCATGATATAGGAGCCAGTTTTAGACCATACAAGGCCTTCTTCAGTTTACACACATAATCTGCATTCTCTGACAACTGAAATCCTTCTGGTTGTTCAATGTAGACTTCTTCTTCAAGTTCCCCATTCAAAAAAGATGATTTCACATCCATATGATACACTTTAATATTCTTGGAGAATGCATGAGATAGGAGAAACCAGATTGATTCCATTCTGGCAACTGGAAAAAATGTCTCTTCAAAGTCGATTCCTTCAACCTGTGCGTATCCTTTACATACCAATCTAGCTTTGTTCCTTGTAACCTGTCTATATTCATTTAATTTATTTCTGAATACCCACTTTGTGACAATCACATTCTTAGTCTTTGGTCTTGGAACCAATTCCCAAGTGTCATTCTTCTCTATTTGATCCAATTCTTCATCCATGGCCTTATTCCAAAATTCATCCTTGTTGGCCTTTCAAAACATTTTTGTACAATTGTATATGAGAGTGCTAGGTGCATTTGTTCTGGTGAACGGATTTTTCTTCTAGTCTCAATTCTTGCATCTTTCTTTCCGATAATCTGATCTGAAGGATGATTCTTCTGTACTCATTTTCTAGGTGTATTTGGAGGCACTTGCTGATCTTTATCTTCTACTTTTGTTTGATCCTCTTCATCTTCCCCTTCTACTTCTTCTTCATCTTCTGCTTTTTCTTCGTAAAGCTGTTCCATTGATTCATTTTCTTCTTCCTTTAATTCTCGTCCACCTGTTTCATCAATTGTTACATTGATGATTTCCACAACTTTGTTCAACCTCAAATTGTAACACTTGTATTATTTCCTTTCACTTGAGTAACCAACAAGTACTCCTTTGTCCACATGAGAGTCAAACTTTCCGATTCTGCCATCTTCTCTTTTGATGTAGCATTTGCTTCCAAATACTCTGAAGTGATTCACATTTTTTGGTCTTCCTTTCCATAGTTTGTAGGGAGTTTTGTCAGTGGTGTTTCTAAGCATTACTCTGTTTTGAATATGAACCATTGTATGCACTGCATGTGTTCAAAATATATATGTCAATTTGGAATCCATTAACATTGTTCGAGCCATTTCCTGTACTGTCCTGTTTTTTCTTTCAACAACTCCATTCTGTTGAGGCGTCCTATGTTGAGGCGTCCTAGCAACGAAGAATTTCCTTTTTATTCCATGTTTGCTTTCGTATTCCATAAATTCCTTTGAAGTGAACTCTCCTCCATTATCATATCTCAAACATTTGATTTTTGAATCCATTTCATTTTCAATCATTTCCTTGTAGACCTTGAAATTTTCAAAAGCTTCTGACTTATTCCTGAGAAAGAAAATTGTAGTCATTCTTGTATAATCATCTACTAATAACATAAAATATTTCTCACCTTTTAAACCCTTTGTTGTAGTTGGTCCAACTAGATCAATATGCACAATTTCTAGTGGTCTTGTCGTTGAATATTCTTTTGATTTAAACTTGGTCTTTGTTTGATTTCCTTGTTGATAATGCTTGCATAAAGTGTTGGTTGGTTTCGTAATCTGGGGAATTTCTCTAAATACTTCCTTTTTGATGACTTTGACAAGTTTATCAAAGTGTATGTGACCAATTCTTTTGTGTCATAGCCAACTTTCAACTTCCTTTCCTAGACAACACTTTTCATTTCCAATTTCACTTAGTACATATATGTTGCTTGAAGTTCTTGCAATTGTTGCAATCAATTTTCTTGAACCTTCTTTTCTTATCTCACACTTTTATGAATCAAAGGTAACTTTATGACCTTGGTCACACATTTGACTCACAGTTAGAATATTATGTTTCATATATTCTACTAGTAGAACATTTTTTTCCTTGGTATTCTTGTTTCCAATTCTGATTGTGCCTTTTCCAATGATTTTATCCGAATGATCATTTCCGAAGGAGATTGATCCATCTATTTCATTTCTTAATGTAAGAAACCTGTCTTTATCACCTGTCATGTGTTTTGAAAAACCACTGTCAACATACCAACCACATTTCTTCTACTTAGCTTGTAGAGCGAGTGTGCATTCTTCATTGCTATACTAATTTTGCTTTCTTATCCATGTTCTCTTTTGAGGTTCTTGTTTGTGATTGTTTTTGTTTTGTTGTGGTTCTCTAGGAGGAATTGTCATTCTGCAATCTTTGGCCATGTGTCCAAAGTTGTTACACTTGTAGCATTCCACTTTAGTGCTCAATGATTCAAACATGTTGTAACTTCTTCTCTGTGTTTCACTAGGCCTTCCTGGATAACCCTTTTGTGTATGAATTTCAAAGTTGTTTATGTTCCTACTGTTATCTCTGCAATTCATAGCTTTATGTCCAAAATTATTACATGCATAACGTAAACAAAAAAAAATAGTTTGATACCGGGGAGTTGAAGATATTATGAAAGGATTTGCTCTTCTAAATCCTTCTTCTTCCTGAGGACTATTTGTCGATTGTTGATTATGAAATGTGAATCTTCTCAGTGGAGGAGTGTCCCTGTAATCTTCCTTGTAGATCTTCCTATCCCCTTTGATTGTTTCTTCATATCTTTTTGGATATGTTTCTTGTTCTGTTGTTTTGGAGCTTGATCCCTTTTTTGTCTGATTGTATCCAAGTACGGACGTGTCATGATGAGGTTTTTGACTGCTGATAATGTCATCCAAAACTTTTGAGTTGTTCTGCATATTTTTCTTTTGAAGATCCTTTCTTAATGTGATAATCTCTGCTTCCAAATTTCCAATGATCCTATCTCTTTCTTCTAGTTTTTCTTTGAGTGCTTCTTCAATTCTTTTATCTTCTTCTATTTGAACCTTCAAATTTGTGATCATTTGTTCTAGTTCCTGAGTGTCTTCTTTCTTGTCTAGTTTCACTTGTAGCTTCTTTTTTTTCTTCTTCTCTCTTCTTATAACTTCTATGGAACACAACAATTATTCTCGGTAGTCAACTTCTGCCTCTTTATATTCTTCTTCGACCTCTTCATATTCTTCTTCGGTGTCTTCTTTTTCAGAGTCTTCTACTGCCATGAATATAAATCTTTTCGTCTCACTGTCACTGAATTCATCTTCATCTAATGAGGAGATGTCTTCTTTGGTGCATAATGTTTTCTTGAAAGATTTATTTTTGGTTCTTTTGCCTTTTTATGTTTGTTTTCTATTTGAGTAATCTTCATCATTCCTCTTATTTTTCTTATGAGGAAATTTGTTATCAAAATGACCAATACCATCACAATTAAAACAAATAATGGAAACTTACCTTCATATCTTCCATTGGTTCCCTTGTTTAATCTTCTGACAAAGTTGGCCATTTCTTCATCATCTTCCGAGATGTCACTGTTGCTTTGGCCTTTTGGATTCTTTGAAAGATGCTTCTTTTATATCTGGATTTTCCTGTTCAGTTCTCATTTCATATGTTGTGAAGATTCCATGTAGTTCGTCCATGCGTATTGAGTCTAGATCTGCTCTTTCTTCTAGTGCTGATATCTTAGGATCAAATCTCATAGGAAGATATCTTAGTACCTTTTGAACAATTACATATTCTTTAATTTCTTCTCCCAATCCTATGATTGCATTTACTGTTTCATCGACTCGTTAGAAGTAAGCTGCAATATTCTCATCTTCCTTCATCTTTAATTGTTCGAACTGACCTCTGTAAGTTCGAGGCTTTGCTGCTTTGACTTTTGAATTTCCTTCATAAATATTTTGGAGCTTGTCCCAAATCTCTTTAGCGGATGTACAATGTATAACTTTGGTGTATACTGAATTACAAAGACCATTCAGAAGTGCATTTGCGGCTTTGAAATTATTTTTCCCGAGTTTCATTGCTCTTTCATTTGTCGGTGGAACTGATGGTTCTTTGTATCCATCTACAACTGATTGCAAAATTTCAAATCCTTGTGCTTGTATATATGTTTTCATCCTTCTACTCCAAAATGCATACTTTTTTCCATCAAATTGTGGTATTCCATTTTTATAGATGTTGTTTCTCTCCATGATCTACCTTTCAGTAGATAAATTGATTTTTGAAGAAACCTACTTTGATACCAATTGTTGGATTACTGAGAGGGCGGGTGAATCCATAATAGAGAAATTTAAACCTTTTCAACCATATAATGCAAGTGTTATATCAGTGTATCATTATCATCCAATAATTGCAGAGTAAATAAACAATGAACAAATGAGCAATCATACACATACCCAGTACACCAATGTTTTTACGTGGAAACCCAAAGCGGGAGAAAACCACATAATTCTTTTTATTATATGTCTTGAAGAATTCAATTCATTGGAAGCACCAACTTCCTTTGTTTTTCAGCTGCAACTGGAAGGAGGCTCCAACACCCTAGTTTCTAAGGCTACAACCTGAGGGAAGCTCCAACTCCCCAATTCTATGGCTACAACCATAAGGAGGCTGCAACCCCCTATGTTCTATGGCTACAACCAGAAGGTGGCTACAACCACCTATCCTTGCCCCATCCAACCTCTCTGAAATATAAATTCCAAATGTAGACAACTTGTCATTGTCACTGAATCAACCACTGCCATTGTCAACCTATCACTGTCAACATGTACCAATAACCTGAACCAACATGTACCATGCATCAACTGCACATCAACCATGACTCATCAAGATGTACCAATATCATCAACTATAAACCTCATGTATGTGCCAACTCATCAACTACTTGTCTCAACCATGTACCCAACATGTACCTCAGCCATATACCAAAGACATACACCAATATAACCATCAAAATTTATCTAACAATTCATCACTCTATCCATAAACAAAATACCATAAGACCTTACATCAAACCATGTTCCACAACCTCACTGTTATGTAGCCTCAAGCTAAACCGACAACTTCAACAACACATAACAACCAAAAGACCAATACCCATATGCCAAATACCAACAACAAAATACCAATTGTATCCCTCAACAAATCTGATATATGCAGCAATACTGAACATCCAATACCATCTCAAGATATAAACCCTAGATCACAAAACATACCTCAAACAAGATGTGCCATATCTTTCATAAATAGACCCCAACCATGTTGCTGCCGCGATTTTTCTGCCACACTTTTTCTGCCGCGAATTTTATGCCATGATTTTTCTGCTACACTTTTTCTGCCGTGATTTTTCTGCTGCACTTTTTCTGCCGCGATTTTTCTGTCACACTTTTTCTGCCACACTTTTTCTTCTGCGATTTTTCTTTATCAATAATACCTTCCCAAATAACCTTTCACAAAACTAGATATTCAACGATATTCAAGTGTGTTTAAATGAGAGAGCCTTGCCTCTTATTTATACTTTCATGAAGCATCCCACTTTCCTTATTTTAGGGAGTTCTCCATTAACTTTATTATTTAAATAATTTCTTTTGCAAACACTTTGACTTTTTGGCGCTTCTAGATGACTCATGAGTGTTCTCCAACTTCATATGGCCATAACTCTCTAATTGTGAGGAGTCATGTGACGTTCCACATACCACCGGAAATGGCATGACATGTACTATCCATCTAGAATAGTCTTACCTACAAATATATCAAAACTCATATCATTATCCATCAAACAAACTTGTGTCCATTACCCAAACCTTTGTGCTACCAGAATTCGCTACCAGACTTTCTTCAAGGGTTGACATCAATGGAAACTAACCCAATTAATCAACAATTAACTTCTTCTTCGGAATCAAATTGAGGCACATGAGAAGCCTATGAAAATCCGTTGAACCATAGAACACAGTCATGGATATGAATTAAAATTATGGGCATGTTAAATTTTTTTAATATGGCACATAAGGTACTTGTAGCATTCAAGGCCAAAAACACTAATTGGCTTAGAACTTCAGCACGCTGTAACTAACAACCCATAACCTAGAAAGAGGTGAAACTTGAACATACTGTCCAAAATATGTATATGAATAAACCCAAGTGGGATCATTCCAAAAATCCAATGGAGCAGGTGCAAAAATGCATAAGTACAACGCATATTTGCACCAAGTTGAAGTGTGAAGAGAAGGAATTAATGAGCACTTTCAAAATAACCATAACTTTCTGTTCAAGACTCAGAATTGAGAATGAAACAAGGCATTGGACATATTTAACAACAATTATATCAAATCAGGATCAAACAGAGTTCATAATCATGGAATATACATAGGGGTATTACAACCATGAATATGATATCAGAGGGATATATTCCAATATGGGTAATGAAGGTACAAATTCAAATGGACATGGAGAAGGAAAGGAAGAAATAATGAACTTGGTAGAGACCATTAAAAGTTGCAAATGGATGTCCAAAGTTATAAAGTTGATAATGAGAGTCTTATGTAATCCAAGGAGAAACTGAAGGGATTCAACATAAAGTTAATGCATATCTTGGACAAAATAGAAAAGAATATGGATAAGGAGAATGAATCAATAAAATCAAGAAGTCAGAGGTCTCATGATGAGAGGAGAAGAACAAGAAGTGTTGGCAGACATCACCATCACTCCCCAAGGAATCTCACTAGGAGAGAACACAATAGTTCAAGTCCATCCCCTATTAGGAAACATAAGAGGAGGTCTGGGGTGGATGAGATACAAGGATAAATGAACAAAATCAAGCCTGCTACATTTGATGGTGAGCACAAGAAGGATGGAGATGTAGAGACATGGCTTCTAGGCATAAGGAAGTATTTTCAATTGGACAATTACTCTTCACACATAGAAGGAAGAATTTCCATCTATCATCTCAAGAGAAAGACATCCATGTGGTGGGACCAATTTGTGCAGGTGCAACACATTGATGAAATTTTTTTTACTCGGAGGGAATTCAAGAGGTATTTTCAAACAAATACTTGACTAAGAGATACTATGAAAAGAAAATGAAGGAGTTCTTTGAACTCAAGCTTGGGAGTATGACCATAGATGAATATGAAAGGAGGTTTTTAGAGCTATTGAAGTATGTTTCTTTCATCAAGGATGAGCCGATTAATATTCAGAGGTATTTGAGTGGGATGCCATCATTTATCAGTGAAAATATACAATATGATGATACCAAAACATTGGAGGAAACCATAAGGTGAGCCAAATTCCTTTATGATCAATATAAAGGAAGACCATTTTTCCAAAAATCTTGGAAAGACAAGAAGAAAAATAAGATGGAATAGAGGAAGAAGGGGACCAAGCCACCATTTTCAGAAATAATTCTCAGGGACAACCAACTTATAGAGAACCCAAAATGACCGAGATAGTGGGGAAAATAGCAAGGAAGCCACCTATTCAATGTTGGGGAGATCATATGTACAAAGATTGTCCTCGCAAAGGTTAAAAAATGAAGACTCTTCATAATGTAAAACAATATGATACAATGGAGGACATGGGCATAAATGTACCTAGGATCTACATAGCCTTGGACAACATGCAGGATGAGTTTAAATCACATATGATTGAAGTGGAAGGTAATATCAAAAACCAAACCATTGCTATTTTAATTGATTCAGGATCTATTCATAGTTATCTAGATCCTAAGATGGTAGAAAAATTTCTTTTTCCAAGAAGCAATCTTGGAAAATCTTGGTTGGTGCAATTGGATACCAGAGCTAAAAGAAAAAATAATGAGATGGTTAAGGCATTTCTAATGGACATGAATGGACTGAGCACCAAGGCATATTTGAACATCATACCTTTAGGTTCCTATGATTGCCTAATTGGTATGGATTGGTTGTACCAACACCATGCTATCCTAGATTATTATAATAAGGCATTTACTTGCTTGGACGAGGAAGGAAACCTAAGGACAATACAAGAAATTCCTAGGAAAATAACTGTAAGAGAAATTTCAGCATTGCAGCTTGTTGTTCCTGAATTTATACTTAAGGCTCAAAGCATAATGTCAGGCATCAATAAATAAGGAAGTTTTTAATTGTTTTCTTTTTCTACATTAGTTTATGTGAGAAAAATTCCTTAAATTTAATTAACAGTATAACAACTCAGAGGCCGTCTTTCGTGTCTGAGTTAAAATTAAAAGTATTGAATGTAATGAGAGAAAAACATAAAGCTGTTATACAAAGCAAGGCATCAGTTACAGAAGAATCTTACTTTGTTACAGAAGAAGAAAATCAATCATATAACCTTAAATGAAGCATAAAATATAGCTATCTAATTGACTTACGGGTCTTGTATTTACTAATAGTAAATACAGAGGAAAAAATGTTCCCTATCAGATAACTAAATGAAACATAATCATCAAGGAAATATATAAAAAGATGCTGAAATGTGAAAATAAAGAAGAACACATAACTCAAACTAGACGAAATATGGAATCTCTGGTCTGTACTTGTATTAATCCTCAATGAGGAGAGTTTTCTCAATTACATATGACAAAAAACCAACCCCTTTTCAGTCCTTTGAGTATATATTTATACAAAAGATTTCCAACCATAGGCAGTTGGAATTCTCATTATTTCAAAAAAGAAACGGTTACAAAATGAAAAACTTGGAACACTTTGCTTAGTTCTCCTCTGTCTCTTTCTCATGCCAACAAAAGCATTTTATTTTCTTATTTTCCAGCTCAGACATAGATAATCTCTAATAACGAGTTGCATACATATGACCTCATTGATTCTTTTATGTACTCCCTTTTCCTCGCTCAATACATTCGACACACTTGCCTACAAATTGTGCTACTAATCTGGAGGGTTCTGTCATGTATTTTGCCCCAAAAATATACAACTTCTTTTCCGATTGTGGCAGTCTGTATTCCATTCTTTTGTCTTCTGAAGTCATTGATTGTAGCTGCAAATTCACTTTCACCAGCCATCTATCTATCTGATCAATATCAACCTGTTTTAGCTATGAGATTTCAGCCTGAGTTTCTTTTGAGATTATTTTGATATCAATTTGTTGTTTTGCTACATCAACTTGTCCCAGTACTTCAGAAAGATCTCCTTTTTCGAAGCCTGAAGACTCTTTATTCAGTGAGTGGAAATCCTCTTTGATTTCCTTAGCTGGTCTTTTACTTTCGGCTATGTTGGCCTCCCAGGTCTTCAATAGTATGTCACCTCCAACCTTCTCTAAAAAAGACAACCTGGGAACTATAGACATTTCTTCTATGGCTGATGACACAATCGCCTCTTGGAAGGTGACCCAAGCTGTAGTAGCCTCTCTTTCTCTGAATTTTTTTTTATCTAATGATTCGTTCACCACCCAAAAATGATTCTGGATAATTTCCATCTTGTTCAAAAGGCTTTGTTGTGCTAACTCCAACTTCTCACATATCTCCACTATTTGTTCTTGGAAAATGGTTATATCTATAACCATGTTCCCAGTCAACTTCACCTTGGCCTATAATTGCTTCACCATTTCACCTTGCTGAATGGCTCGCCCTTCGCTCGCCTGTACATTTCTTTGCATCTCCTTGAGACTGGATTTTAACTGCTGAATTTCTTCTTTACCACTGGCTCTAGCATGTTCGAGACCTTTGTTGACTTCGCTTATGAATTTCTTTTCTATAGTCCTTATCTGCTTTTGTAATTGGCTTATCAATAGATTTATTTGTTTCAATTGCACCGCCAGATTCTCGACCGACCACTGATTGGCTGTAGCGAAGGCGCCTAATGAACCAACCATTTCCTTAACAAGCTCTGAATCCTCCAAACCTTGTCCATCAAATATCATCCTTTTCCTTTTGGCTACCACCCCTTCTTTCTGATGCGATTCCCTTCTAACTATGGCCCTCCTTTTCGTGCTAAAGAAAAAGTTCGAAGGAGGCATCTCTTCAAGCGGGATTGGGGTAATATCACTTGCAAATGTAATTTCAGGACCAAGAGTTCTGAAACTTGACTATAGAGGGGTTAGTGTTGTAATATGAATGCCTATCTCTGTGAACTTCTTTCCTTCTACTGTTTGTGAAGTATCAGTAGGGGTGAATGGAAATAAATGAGGTACCGTTTGTTTCTATTTTAGTAGTGTCTCATATTGAACCTTTGTCTACGGCCCTAGATATCCTACCCTCAAGGCTTCTAATTCTTGTGTAGACACTTCGAGATTCTTTGGAATTTCTTTGGTAGTTTGTTTACCAGAAGAATTTGGTTCAAAACCTAGAGGTATGGATCCCTACACCAGAGGGGTGGTTATCAATTCTCCCTATAGTATATTGGGGAAACTACTCCATCTGTGGTTTTGAAAAATGAAGAAACCGACCTGTTGGTCAGGGGATAATGTCTGAACTATGCCTTGTACCTCCTCATAAGATCTGATTCCCCTAAATATATCGTCATATGGGGAATATTCATGCATATATATTTTCATATTTCATTGAGCTAGGTGCTTCTCCACGATCTGGTATGGATCATGTCTTTTGAATTCAATGTCGACCAATTTGACATCCTCTAAAGCTGAAACCTCTACTTTGGAATGGCCAAAATTCAACAAGAAAAACCTTTCAACCTGTAGAGGAAATACTGGCCAAACTTTCTTCTGAGCTACTTTTAGCTCTTTGCTAATTCCTCCTGTTACCATCTGGTAAGCCACTTCTCTGCACACTAGTCTGTCGGGAAAAAACTTTGGGAGAGCATGAGGGGAAATTGAGCATCCAAAAACCCTGATATAGAAGAAATTTTCTTCAATGAACCAATCTGCAACCTATTTAAGGTTTCCCATAATTTGATCTGAAATCCGAGGAGGTGTATGACCATATAGTGTTTGATGAATATGGATCACTACATTATGATATATTTCATAAAATAAATCTTTGGCCTTTTCCTCCCATAGTTTATAATGATAAAAATGGATATGTTTGACATTGGTCGGGTTCCAACTCCAATTCATCAATGGGAATGGAGTCATAAAACAGATGGAATCCGTGACATACGTAGACATATAAAAAGGGTCAGGTTTACCTTTTGACGTCTCCATTTGATACTCAGTAATTTCCTTGGCTAGGTTGTCAGACAAAATCTTAGCCCAGTCGAAAGTGAAACCCTCGGCTACCTCATGCATGATTGATACCCATTCCATCAGGAAATGAGTAGGTCTTTTCTTTCCGAATATTCTACATAGCATCATGGCTACATAGATCATATACTCATTTAATGATGTGGTGGAATAAACACCATGGGAGTAAGCTTTGATTTTCCCTGGAATTCCCCACCAGGTTTTAACTATATCTGAGTAGCTTCGATCAAATTGAACACATTTGCTTTGTTCAAAATCCATCATGAACACAACATTATAAATATATTTTGGATCAGGGGATAGCTTGTACATTACTTGGATATGTTACGGCCTGAAAGAGCCAACAATGACCTTTTGGTGGTTGATGATGCTCCTGGTCTACACATCGATGTTTTCCATAACCCAACGTATCATGTCATTATATGGCATGCTATTTTATGAAGCTCAGACTCTGCTATAATTCTGAATTTGGTTCCTTGACTGTCGCTCTTTTCATCTTCAAAATCGTCTAGGAAATTTATAACTTCGTGCTCCAAGATTTCAAAAATCTACGTCCAAGATCTAATTGAATATACAACATGTGGCATAGTATCAGATAGAACATCTGCATTCGGATTCAAACCTTCACTGACATCATCATTCTTCTTTGACATTTTCCTGGGTTCCATGATGTTAGAAATAGAGCGCGAATACCTGCTACATGGGATAATGTGTAAGCTTTCCTTGGATAAAACTCACTACTTTGCTGAAGGTAACAACAAAATTCAAAATAGAACATCTTTATTCACGTTCAACTTGCATTAATTAGAGTATGCTTTTACGAATGATGAATTTATTGGTTTTAATGAGGAAGGTACATCTGGTGATACACACTCTATGTTGGAAATCAATTCCTTTGATCCATAATAAATATTACTAAATATCGATGATTCACAATTGGGAGTTTTGGATGGAACAAAATTAAAATATCCTGAAAGAGAATGCGCAGAATATTAATTTGTACTGTTAATTTCCTTTTAATAAGTTAATTAATCATGTTTAAAACTCAACGCTTTCGGGAACTCAGGTTTCAGGAGTTTTTAGATGTGATGAATGTAAAACCCCCGATTCCTGAAACACGAAATGATTAACTTCTTTGACTTAGTTTGATTTAATTAATCGGGATTTAGTCTTTTGACATTTTACCGTTCATATTTCGGGTACCAGGATTTTGAAAGTTAAGACATAATGAAATATCCAAAACACGAAACTCCAAAGCAACTTTTAGCGGTTTGACTCATTAATCATTTGGTGGCTCCACAAATTTGAAAGATTTAAGATCATTCGATCATACGAAAAACTTTATCAATGGTGATATTCAAACGCGTGTTGTCCTTATTTAAGTGATTTTTCTTTTTATTATTAAAGTCTAAAGTTTAGAAAAATATGTGTTCCAACATAGTTGAAGAAAAGTTACAGAAAAGGGTGTCAAATATTTGCAACACATATGGAAGAGACACGTAAAGATAAGGTGCCAACTATTGAAGATTATGCAATCCTAAAAGAGTTTGAAGATGCATTTAAAGAAATACCAGGATTGCCCCCTAAAAGAGACATTGATTTCTCCATCAATATGATGCCTGGAGAAACCCCAGTATACAAGACCCCTTACAGGAAGAGTATACTAGAATTGAAGGAATTGAAAATGCAACTTGAAGGGCTTCTGAAGAAGGGGTATATACGCCCAAGTGTGTCACCTTGAGGTGCCCCAATATTATTTGTGAATATATAGGATGGAACATTGAGAATTTGCAATGACTTTAGACGGTTGAACAAGGTAACTCTGAAGAACAAGTATCCTTTGCCAAGGATAGATGACCTCTTTGATCAGTTGAAATATGCAAAAATATTCTCCAATATTGATCTCAGGTCAGACTATCATCAGGTAGGAATTAAATATGAAGACATCAACAAGACTACTTTTTGAAAAAGGTATGGTCATTATGAGTTCACAGTGGTTCCATTTGGGTTATCAAATGCACCAACTGTCTTCATGTGTTTAATGAATAATATTTTCATAGAATACTTAGATAAGTTTGTCCTTGTATTTTTGGATGACATTCTTATATATTATAAGTCAGAGGAAGAAAATGTGAAACAATTGAGGATGGTATTACATGTATTAAGGGAGCATCATTTGTATGCCAAATTGATAAAGTGCTCATTCCATCAGAAAAAAATTCATTATTTGGGACATATCATTTCAGAGGAAGGAATAACAGTGGATCTTGAGAAGATAGAGGCCATTAGAGGATGGTCAATGCCAAATAATATGAAATAGGTCATATCATTCATGGGACTTGCAGGTTACTATATGATATTTATTGAGGGATTCTCAAAGATTGCACACCCAATCACTTCCTTGTAGAAGAAGGGTGTGAAGTTTGAGTGGACATTAGATTGTGAAAGGAGTTTCCAACACTTGAAGTATTTATTAAGAAGTGCTCCAATACTAAGGATTGTTAATCCAAATGAAGACTTCATTGTATGCACTGGTGCATATAAAGAAGGGATTGGTTGAGTCCTTAGTCAAAATGGGTATGTGGTGTGCTATGAATCAAGGAAGTTGAAGGAGCATGACAAGCACTATGCTACTCATGATTTGGAGTTGGAAACCATAGTGCATGATTTGAAGATGTGGAGGTACTACCTCATGGGAAAAATATTTGAGTTGAGGACAAAACATAGTGGTATGAAATATTTATTTGGACAACCAGCTCTAAATGCCAGGAAAAGCAGGTGGTTAGAATTCCTCAGTGAATACGACTTTGATATAAAGCATATCAAAGGGAAAGAGAATAAGGTGGCTGATGCACTTAGAAAAAGGGTGCATGAGTTGCATGCTACAACCATTAGCATGTACCAATCATACTTGAAAGACAAAATCTTAGAGGCTACAAAATAATATTTGCAATACATGGAAATAATAACAAAATTACAACAAGGTATTTTGCAGCAGAAAATTGAAGAGTATAAGCTAGAAAATGATGAAATTCTCATGTACATAGGAATAATTTATGTGTCAAATTCCCAGGAATGGAAAAATATGATATTGAAAGAAATTCATAATGTACAATATGTTGGAAACCCGGGTTATCATAAAACTATTGCAACTGTCAAGAGACAATATTATTGTCCAGGAATGAAGAAATAAGTTTTTTTTTTTATTGCCAAGTGTTTGGAGTGTCAAAAGGTCAAGGATGAGCATAGACACCCAAGTGGTTTGATATATACATTGCCCATTCTTGAGTGGAAATGGGAAGTTGTAACAATTGATTTCATCACCAAACTTCCCAGAACAAACAAGTAACATGATTCTATCATGGTAGTGGTGCATAAGATTACTAAAGCTACCCATTTTATTCCAGTAAATCTCACTCATAAGGCATCCAACACTACTGATATTTATATGAGAGAAATTGATCTAATACATAGTATACCCAAGACAATTGTGTCTGATAGAGATCCAAAATTTACATCAAATTTTGGAAATGATTATTCAAGGGATTTGGAACAAATTTGAATTTTAGCACAAATTATCATCCATAGTTAGATGGGAAAACAAAGAGGGTGAATCAAGTGATTGAGGATATGTTGAGGATGTATGTGATGGATAAACCATCAAAATGGGAAGACTGCCTACACTTGGTAGAATTTTCTTATAACAATGGGTACCAAGCATCTTTAAAGATGAGCTCATTTAAAGAACTTTATGGAAGAAGGTGCAACACACCGGTAAGACGGGACAACCTCAACAGATAGAGAAATGGTTGGTCCATAATTACTTAGGTAAATGGAAGAGAAAATGGTGAAAATAAAATAAAATTTAAAGGATACCCAAGACAGACAGAAAAAATATGCTGATAAGGGAAGAACTCATAGGGAATTTAAAGTGGGTGACCATGTGTTCTTGAAAGTAAAGGACAACATAAGTTCCCCGGAGTTTGGAAATTGTTCAAAGTTGGCAACTCATTATTGTGGGCCATTTGAAATCCTATAGAGGATTGGGCCTGTAGCATACATTCTTTCCTTGCCTGCATCAATGCAAATTCATAATGTATTCCATCTACCGTTGCTCAAAAAGTATATACCTGATGCTAATCATGTCATTGATTGAAATGTGATTCAGGTGGAGCAAGAAGGTGCCTTTCAAGTGCATCCGATTGCATATTGGACTAGAAGATCAAGAAGCTTTGGAATTGAGTCATAGAGCTAGTACAGGTACAATGGGCCTAGTATGGTCCCGAAGATGCAAATTGGGAACACGAGGATGCTATGCGAGCAGAATATCCACGTATTTTTGAATATTTTTGAAATTTTGGTTGTATATGTGTATATACTGCACTGAGGACAATGCATAAATAAGGGGGAGGGGAATGTAATACCCCTAGGATGAACCCCAACTGTAAATGTAAATATAAACATACATATGTATATAAGATGGTGAGATGTTTGTATCAAGTCTTGGAATTATTTTTGTAAGCACCTTTCATAATATAGCGCGCATATGTGCTGCGCACTAAAAGAATAACTGCACACATACTAGGATATCATGCTCAACAAATTGAGTACGCCATATTGAGGCCATAGAACATTTGTGTATATTTTCATGTTTTTGAGGCTGGTGAGTCTGGATACAAAAATGACAGTATGCTTGTATTATAAATTTAAATCACATGCAAATATTAATGAAAAACAAATCAATGCAACAAACCAACCATGTAAAAGAGTACGGGGGGGTAAACTCCACTAGATAGGGAAGGGGGATAAACATTAAGGATAAGGGGCTAATCTAGGGAGATTAATCCCAAAGAAGTATTATATTAATATTCCTTAAAGTATAAAGTGGATAATTATTTTTATCCTAAGTTCTAAGGATGGGGACAAGTGGGCCAATGTAGTTCGCAAGATGACAAGTGTTAAGTTGGGAACATGCATACATACATTTTGGAATTAGTTCATTTTCCATCATTCCATCATCATTCACTCACTCATTTAGTTTTCCTCTATACCTGTACCTAGTTAGCTTATGAGTTGAACTGAAGAAGCAGGTTTTCAGGCTCGTGAGAAATTCTCTTTAGGTGAGAGAATTGATGGGAATTGATTTCTTGAAGGTGCCAAACTGCAACTACATGACTCTGAGACTTCCTATCTGGTCTATAGCTGAAGCCCTAGAAGAGAAGTGGGGTAGCTAAGGGACTATTGAGCAGAGAAGGGGCACATTTTCTAGGGTGGGACATGCATGTGGGGAATGCGGGACTGTAGGCTGTTATTTCAAGTTGGCACCTGTGACTGAGTTTTCCTATTTTTTGAGACACATAAGCCTAGTTAGGAATTCCTTTCCCCGGGTGGAGTTTATCCCTAGCTCGGGGGTGACCCACTGCTGAGAGTTTTGAGCATCGTGGTCTAAGTCTGGGTGGAATGTGGAAGGTCTGCACACAGTTGGTGATATTTTTATCAAGACACGTGTCAATTGTGTGTTAAATTATGTGCTGAATGATTACTTATGCATTTTCTTTTATGGGTTTTTCCCGTGTATGCTGCATGTGTATTTCTATTATTATTTTGTATGAATCAGAGTATTTGTAGAGTATTTGTATGTTTTAATTTAGTACCAAAGTTTGAATTTTTGGTTGGCATGGACCAATTGGTTGCCTGGGATGATACAATGGGGTGTATGATATCCACCAAGACATGATATGATTATCACATTGAGAATTTTACTCTACAAAAATATTTCAAAACAATTCACTCAATTGGTAATATTCGTCTATCAAGAATCCAAATAAGGTTGGAAAAAAATCCTTCATTTTATTCAAAGGTACATCATGGACGAGAGAGTGGGACATTAACAAACACTACATTGTCATGGTTGCGTGACTTCTTTTCCAAACATGGATATTGTATTCCAGATAGAGACATAAAACATATTCCAGATAATTTATAAAGGAGGGAAATCTACAACTTGTACAAACAATATGTTGAAGGTGTTGAAGGAAATGGTAATTTTATTACAAATGCATATTTTACAAGAATATGGAAGAAACAATTCAACAATGTCAGTATTCCTAAAAAGTCAAGGATTGGAGTTTGCAGTACATGCACTACTCTTAAATCAAGAAGAGATAAATTTGAAGGGGTAGAAATAGGTATGTATTTACTATTTCGTTTTTTTAAATTGGATATCTATCAACTATGAAAACATATTATTAATATTTTCATTTTATGTCATGTGTAGATTCCATAGTCAAAGGACTTCAAGAATATCATAATCAATAATCAAGTGAAAGGAAAAAGTTATACAAACATCATAAGAAGTGTTATGATGCTCCAAACAAATATTTAGGTATGATAATTGATGGTATAGACCATAAGAAAACATTTCTACCACATTTTGTTCGTACACCAAAAAATTTACAAGAAGATAATTTCATTCAGTTTCACTTGGTTGGTTGTATGATTTTTAATGGAAAAATGTGTCCAAGGGTTTACTTCACAGCTCCAAATATTCATAATGATGAAAATATGACCATCACCCTAATTCATCATGTACTCACTCACTGGTGTGACAATCTTCCTCAAGTTCTATATCTAAAGTTAGAAAACACTAGTTGTGAAAACAAAAAACAAATTGTGTTTGGATATCTAAGGATGCTTGTTCAATTGGGAATCTTTCAAAAGGTGAAAGTTGGTTTCCTTCTTGTTGGACACACTCATGATCATATTGATCAAATGTTCAGTCATTTTTCAGTAACATTGAAGAGGAAAAATGTTGGAATCCTACCATCATTAATTGAATGTATTAAAAAATAATTCATTCTAGAGCCTATTTTTCACATATTAGAAGAAATTGTTGACATGCGAATATTTATTCAGGGATTGCATGGTGAAGAAAAATATATTGAGCAACTTAATGATATTATCTTCCAACATCAATTTTGTTTAAAAAATGTTCATGGGAAAACACTTATATGGGGAAAACAGTATTCAACTACTGCAGAATCGGGGCCTTCATTAGGTTTAACATCTTTGAAGTTCATTCCAGATTGTCCAATATTTTCATCGAAGTTATTGTTATTACAATTAGTTGTTGAAATCCGTAATGCACGAAGGTGTAATAGAGATGTATATTATTCTAAGTGCCTAGAAGAAATAAAAAAGTCCATTAAATATTGAGTATTTTGATGTTACTGATTTTGATTGGTGGAATTATTTTTTCTGTGGTCAAAGTGACATAATTTTAATCTCAACAAATGAAGACACATATTTGAATACTTCATTTCATTGGCCACAAAATATGCTAAATGAATCCGAAGAAAGAAAAATCATTGAACAACAAGAATCTCAAGGTGTTATTGAATTTACAAATACAAAGGAAAAATAAATGTTTATTGATTCTCAAAGATCACGTGCACAATGTGAAGCCATGGGAGACCTTTATAGGGGTTCAATGCATGATATTAAGGAGGGTAGCATGATTGCATTCTTAGTGACCAAATATCCACATGGTTATCCATTCTAGATTGCAAAGGTTATAAATATTGAAAAAGAAAATGAATATGTTGTAGCAATTGAAGTGCATTGATATGCAACAAGTACACACCCATTCAATGGTGTGTACATGCCAGAGATGGTGGTTGACAAATATGTGAATAGAAAGAGAAAAATAAAAGGGTCAAAATACAACTCGTCACCGCACGGACCTCTTAAAATTAGAGCATGTTGACATACTTTTTTATGACTTCAATTTGACAAAGAGAGGAACTCTTCCCTCCAAGAAAAAAAAAATTATCAAGAGGTTGTTGCAACAAAAAATAACTGCAAGATAAGAGACTACTAAACCTAGCCATAGATATACAAGGATTTTAAAATCTGAAATGTTGGGCATGCATGTAGACTTAGATGGTGCATTCATCGAAAATAGAAGAGTATGGATCTATTGAGGGGTCCTAGATCCCTTTAACTCAACAATAGGAACCAAACCCACTGCCAAGGCCCAATTAGGCTGTGCAACGTTTAATAGTGGAATGGTTCTCTAGATCTTGCGACCTGGCCAAAATAATCGATGGGATTTACATTTTCTTGTGAAGGCTCTCTCCTTCAGTTTGGACATTCTTTTTTTTTTTTGTATTTTCTCTTAGGTAGGACTGATATAAGATGAAGTCGGTATAAACCAACTAAGTGACAAGGTAGGAACAAACTTAACTACTGGAGAGGAGGCTGAGCTTGGGATAACCCTTACTCTAGCATAAAAACAATGATCATCTACCATAGGCCTAGTACTAATATGTTAACCATGTGGGTATTCCAATTACTGACTAAGATACAATATATCAGAAGAAAAACATGCATGCGATAAACAATAGCAAGTAAAATAATTCACTCAACTCTAATCATCCATTACATAATAATTCAAAGAACTGTAAAACATTGCATCAGATAACTTATCAATAGATTTAGTAGCTCTTAATCGTTACAACATTCATTCATGTGGCGAAATAAGAAATAATTCTTCTCCACATCCAATCATGCACGCATTTGATGAAAACATGACTTTGTCTCTGGTCCCAAAATGACTTCTCAATTAAAGGCAGCTCCGAAATAGTTCTTAACAAAACCAAAAAATGAGAGTTTATTTCCACAACCATCGAACCTTGGTAATAGGTCGATCCTCCTATTTATAACATACTACTAAATAAAAAATAACTAGTAAAGTGCAACTAAGTAAATCAAAATCGCCACATGGCACTCTCTCTTCTAACAATTTTCTAAGAGTCATCTCAAGATATCACTTAAGTGGGTGACTCTTCTTGTACTCCGACCACTCGATGAATAGATCCTCGCATGTGTTGGCATATGGGAACCTATGTTGTTCAATTGGGGATGAGTAAAATTCTCTTATCTCCACCTCTTGCGCCTGATACTTGACTATACTGGTACTTAACTGTTGCAACACAACCCGAGCTTTGATTGGGTGCTCCATAAACTATTGCACTTGTCCTGGCATGATGTCTGTCACCTTTGCTATTTATTCAACCCATGATAAGTCTTGATCAACGTGCGAATTGACTATGTCGCACAAGTCAACAAAGTCATCAGGGGTGCCAAAATCGGGGAGTCCGATGTCTTTCATTACCCGATTGATCTTGATCCAGTTTTTCTCACACTTGGCCCACTTATCTTGAATTTCTCGGTGAGGTTCCTAGGACATTTTAACCAAATACTTGGCCAATTTCCTTATGCGGTCGACGCTGCTTTCCATTAGCACCCGGATGCCATGCTCTTCGGCGTCTCAACCCTTTTGCACCGCGCTAATATATTCGATTTTGTCTGTGGCTTGCTGTGCTTTCTCGTACCACATTTCCATATCTTTACACATTGCAAGTGCCATGAGGGTGTCTTCCTGAAGCTCGACTATCCGTAAAATTTCCACAAGAATCCTTGAATTTTCTCCTTAGGTACACCACGACCTATGTGTTGTCCTATTAGTATTTCACCAAGTTGCGCAAATGTTCCAATTCCTTTAGAGAAACAACCAAATCCTATTCATCTCTTTTAGCTCTGTCTAGGGTGGCATCCATGATCACCATCCCTACGTCGATGATTTCAGATGTCTGGGCATGCTCGGTGTTGGTCAGGTTTTCCTCCATGGTGATGAGAATAGAGCGATCCAAAGTAATCCTCCTCTTCTTGGTGGTTCTTTAGACGATATCCTTCCTTTTTCGATCATAAGCTATAACATGTATGTCAGCTACTTCATCCACAGGTTTGGGAATCTGCTAATCCCCCCATGTGAGTTTGTTTCCTAGACTCCCGATGGTATATACTTGTTCAGGGATGGGTTTTCGAACTTCCTTCCTATGTTCTGAAGGCCCGACTTCTATCTGTCGCTCATCGGGGGTTTGAGTATCAATTGAAATTGAGGCATCATGGGTATGCTAGGTACTTACTTGATCATCAGTCGTTGAAACACCGATTTCCTGCTGTGGAACTTCTTCATTTTTTTCACCAGACCTCATCCCGTCTTTCAGACTGTCTGCTTGTGTTTGTGGTGCATTGGGCAGCTCAGTGTCTAAGACACTCTCAAATTCTTGTTCGGTCTGTGGGAACCCATGAATTTGAGAATCGAGAATTGGGGAAGATGTCTTCTATGACACTTTTTCCCTGTTCGATACGCATGGGGGTCACAAGGGATACCTCCGAGCTCTCATCATCCTCATATATTTTTATCAGCTTGCTTAAGAGGTTTGACGTACTATTCCTCCCTGACGTTCTGACTATCTCTGGTTGAGCTGAAACACCTGTCGGCGATCCAACCGGTTGCGTTGTAAAATCAAGTAATTTCATCAAGGTCTATGAATTTAGGGCCGCTTGGGCCCATCTGGCTTCTATCCAGATTGTCTTTAGGGAGCCTTGTCATGTTTGTGAGGTCCGGGTCATGTTGTAGCTAATAAATTATCCACTATGCATTCTATAACATGAGTAGCACCCTCTCCCACACATCTTGAGCCATGGGGGTACCTCTACCTCTCACCAGGGCTACCTTGGAAATTTCTGCTACTTCGGCCACTACCTGGGGAACTGCTGCTTCGACCGCTAACATTTCTTCTCTGGCTCTAAGGGCCTCTTGACCCAATTTTTCTATGGTCATTGCTTGTTCTTCCAGACTCATGGCTTTGAACTTGGTCATTTTGGGATTGACCATCCATGCCACCACCTCATTCCCGTCCTGGGTATTTTCTGTGAAGATCTCGTCTTTGAATTTGTCGTGGGCATATGGCCAGTAGGACGAAACTTGAGAAACATGTTTTAGGACTAGACCCTTTGGGTTGTGCTTGCGGAACCTTCTGGTCTGGAATCAAAATTATAATTGGTTCAATCCTTCCTGCTTGACTTGGGCAGTGTCTTTCACTAGGTAGAATCCGACATGGAATCCATACAGTATAAACACCCGCTTCTTATCTTTGACTAGGGTAGCATTGTAACCTTACAGGATGGTCTGGTAGCATATCTCTCCCACCACAAGATGGTCAAGGACATGTGCTGGTAGGATATGTGGTTCTCCGATGGCCCTGAATACCCTAATGTAGGTATCATGTTCGTCTAGGTACCAGTGGATGACCTTGGATATCACCTTTTTGGCCACAGCCGATAGTCTTAGACATTATTTCTTGAAAATAATAAAATAAATGTGTTCGATGAACTCATCACAGATGAGGGAGTAGGAGTTTTTGTACCTGTTCTCCCATTAGACACTGAAATATACATGTACTGGGAGCTTTGCGACATGCCATCTTAGGTTCATGCCGAAGGAGACGTTTTTGGCGTACATGACATCCAACAAATATGATGCCATGTAAAAGTTTGGAGTCTCTCCTTCTTTCGGTGTCTGAGCCTGTTGTATGCAGATGCTCAGTTGCTTGGAAAAAATGGCTCCCCAAGTGAAGCCGCTCCCGGAGATAGCTACTGTGTATGCTAGAGGCATCCATGTCTCTGAAAACCTGAAACAATCTTTCTCCCCATACAATTGACAGATGAGTGCCATTAGGAAGATGTATGGATCTCTTAGGTTGGCCATTTGGTACCAGTAGGAGGTCTGGTTGGTGTATTTCTTATCTTCCTGCCACCATGAAGCCATTATCCGACTGGTGTCGTGGCCCTAGTAGAATTTCATGACAAAATCAGTGTTTAGTCGCTCCTCCATGTCTCTGAGCTTGTAGTACTTCTAGACCTCTACCAGAATAAAAACTCCGACACATCCACCATTTTCATGGTTGATTAGGCACTTCTGTGTGTCTGTGTGGTCGATGCGCCATTGCAACAACTCTATACAGGGGAACACCGAAGTTCTTCTTGCTACCATGTGCAGATACGAACATCAGATATTCTGGAATACCTGGTCGTCGGGTGCTCTTACATCCAGTTCACTATGTGGGATGTATTCCAGAAATTTCTCCAGACTGATCTTCTTGAAAAGTTATCCCTAATGTGGGAGTGCCTTCTTGGTCCCTGTGCTTGCCTTTATGTCTCCGAAGGCTGGAGGTTGATTTTTTTTTTTTTGGTGGATGTTTTAATAACCAGTTCTGGTCTTGGAGAAAATTCCAATTGTTTCGCGGACCCTAGAGAAGAGACTTATCCTACCTCTAGTTATTTTATCTTAAGCACCCTCGAAGATCATCTAGTGGTTGGCCTTCTTGGAAGCATTGTCCCTGCAATAAAAAATCAATCCTTTAGGGCCCGCGTACAGAAAAAAAACTGGACACAAACGTATACATGAAGTGAAAACATGAAAATCCAGACTGGTACATACCTGTAACGCTTGCTAAACCTGGTTGTTTTATGCTCATGGGATCTCATACGTTTTGAATTGATCATCTCGCTTCTCTAGATGCTCTGAAACTCCTTTGCGCGTAAAATGTTTTCCGTTCAAAATGGACCAAATGAATTTAAACTCAGGAAGAACTTACCTTGTCATATCAACCATTTAATTTGGGTTATGAGTGGAATTCAAAACCAATCTGCCGCCAAATATCTACAAATTAAATTCATCATGGGTTGATGGTGGAGGCGCAAAGGGTGATGTGTTCAATCGGTAATTTCAAATGACTATTTTGATTCGCACACAAAGTAGCAACTAATGCAAGATTTGGCATTAATTAACCACTTAAAATCTCAGAATCTAATCATATCTAGCGCTAAAACATCCCATCGTGTCGCTTTCTTAGTGGGTGGATCAGGGATCGGTGATGTGCTATGAATGTTTTCTTTGATATCCTTTTGCAGAAAAACTCCGACATCGATCGATTTCATCGTACGGTGCTGATGTGGAAAATTGACTCGAAGGTGTGACTTGGACCTGAGTAACAAAAATGACTTGGGGTTGATCTAGGCCGTAATATTCCTTCAGTCTGGCAAAGACACATGGCGTTAAAGACTAGTGACTTAATTTGAGCATATTAGTCAGAGTCCGGGCTTTCTTCAAGTTGTGCATTCTAAAATAAAACTGGGTTCATCGATGCTGAAAAGGTATCGAGGATCAATGATCGAGGATAAACCCATCGCGTATTTTCCTGTGTTATATTCTTCGAAAATTCACCGATGCCAAAATGCTTCGAGGGTTGGTGATCGGGGAAAACTATTTAGCATAGTCGAAATGTTCATCATGATTCGATTTTCTCCGATTTTGACAAGTGCATCGGGTATCGGCTATTGGCGATATCGTTTCCTTTTTCCTTAACGTTCCATCCCTTCTCCTTTTACCGATGCCGAATGGGATCGACTATCGGCGAGGTCTATGCGTGATACTTGTTGTGTAACAAAACTCCCCTTTCGCCCATACCGATGAAAATCGACTCTAGATGATTGAGGTTTTCTGAGTGTTTCCTTTTCACCTCTTGATTCGTTCCGATGTCGAATCTTGAGCGCGTCGGGTGAAGTGTTTGGTCTGTTGATTGCTCTCTTAAGTGTTAGGCCCTTTTAAGTCATGGATTTTTCATAAATTTAAACAAACCTGAATAGATAATGAGCATTAAGAGAGCAAGAAAAATCAAAACATTTCTCAGAAGGAAATCAAATTTAGACAGTGCAAAATCAAGTGGTACCCAAAAAGTGAAAAATTGACATAGGATTTTTAGGGTGTGTTGAGTGCTCAACAAATGGTGACTTACTGGGCGAAAGAAGAAAATATGTTCCTTCCTCAATCTTGGCTGATGCAAAATATGATTAGGGACCTAACTGGTTTTCGTTAGAGCATATTTTACCCTTGCATTCAGAATTTCCCTGGTTTATGCATCTGGGCCTGCCTGTGGGGTTTTTTAACCTTTATTCCACCCTATTTTCCTATAACGTTTACTCATGCCCCCTTTTGACAAGAGTCCAGTAAATAATTCACTGGGACTATGTCTTTTAGTTACCTTTATTCATTTTCTACAGTGTTTCTCCACTGCCAGCGAGCGTCCATAGCCCTGTTGGAGATATCTGCATACCCTCTCCTACTGTGCGCTGATTTGATATAGTTGACTTCTACTTTGATAGAATGCCTTGAGTGAGCAGGAGAGGAGGACGTCTGTTATTTTCAAGATGGGATGGTTAAGGTGAAACTTACTAGCTCTGTTTTTGAGGTCCATGTAGTCCCTTCCAGCTTACCATCTTTCCCTTAAAGTTTTTTACGAGACCAATAAGTAGACACTTCCGCATGTCTCCAGAGTTGTTCACCTGTGCAAGTTAGATAAATAATTTCTTGAAACAACCGTAGGCTCCTCAACGTTTCTTGTGTTTGTATGTGAGCGATGAGTTAGGAAAAGAGTTCGTTGTGTCGCATGATTTGAGGTCAACCATTTTCTTGCTAAACACAATCTTTCAAAATATCAAAAGCACAATCGAAAAATATAAAACAAAACAAATGTGTAAATGAAAAAGATAAAACAACATATTTGGAATAACACAAAAGTGAGATTTTTTTTTTTAATGAAAGTATTGTTTGAGGGATTTTCCATTCACTAGGAGAGCATCAGGTCCCCCCCTCATATTCTATAGTCAATATGTGCCCGACCCTATCTTCTCGACCACCTGCAACAGGCCGAACCATAGATTCTGAAACTTAGAATGTTTTCCTTTAGTCTCATTTTCTCTGTCCCACTTTAGGAGTAGGTCTCCTACCTCGAAATTATTCTCTTTATACTTATTCTTATCAAGCCACCTTTTAACTATCTGTTCATGGGCTATGAACTTTGATTTGGATTTCTCCCTTTCTTCTTCTAGCATGAGCAGGGTGTCAATTCTTTGTTGTATGACTAATGAGGGCCGCCCTCTGGAATCTTGGGCAATTTGAAGAGATGGAAGATAAATCCCGTTCGGGAGAATGGATTCCTATCCGTAAACTAGAAAGTATGGGGAATTCCCTATAGCTTCCTTGGGTGTGACTCTATCGGCCCATAAATCATTATGAAGTGCATTATGTCAATTCCTATGGTTGTTTGCAACTGTTCTCTTTAATAGTCTTACTACTTATTAGTTGATTCTGCCACTCCGTTTCCCTATGGATAATAGTTTGAAGAGTATCTGATTATGATTCCTTTGTCTAGAGAAAAATACATTAATAGGGTGGAAGAAAAGAAAGCCACATGATCAAAAACAAGGATAGAAGGGACACTGAACCTTGTGATTAATTGTTGTTCTACAAATTGGATTACCACCTTCTCATTTACATGAGTTAGAGGAATGGATTCTGCCCATTTTGTGAAATAATCGGTGGAAGTAAGTATGTACTTATGCTGTTTTGAAGAACTTGGTGTGATTTCCCCTATGAAATCTAACCCCCATTGCTCAAAATGCCTAGAAATGGTCACCAGTTGGAGTGGAACCGCTGCTCTCTTCTCCCTCCCAGTGCTTATTTGGAAAGTTTTACAGTTTCTAGCGTATGTGTGAATGTCCTTGAACAAAGTGGGCCAATAATAGCCAGATCTCAGTATCTTATGAGCAGTGGTGTCCTTGGAAAAATGTCCACCTGTAAGACCATCATGGAGTTCCTTCATAACCTTGTCTGCATCTTTGCGTTCAAGACATCTTAAAAGTACTCCTTTGTAATTAACCTGGAAGAGTACCAAATTTACGAGACGATATTATGCAGACTTTAACCTGAGAGCTCTCCTTTTCCTAGGGTTTAGGTTTTCTGGGCAAGCCCCATGGTGTAGGAGATAAGTAAATTTTTCATACCAAGACTCTTGCCCTGGGGAGATGTATGAAGCTTCGCCACACCATAAGGCCATTTCATTCTCCCATCTGGGCTCTTCATTTACTTGGTCTTGAGCTTTGTCTGCCAGTTTGCATAATCCTTGTCCTTTAACAAGTTTAACAGGTTTTATATCTAGATCAAATTCTTGGACCACTACCATCCAATTTCCTCTTCTTTCCCCCATCTCCTGTTGATTAAATAGGGATAAGACCATAGGGTGAGGTGCAATTACTTTGGTGTGGTTCTTGAGGATGTAAGATCTGAAGTGTTTTACTGCCTTATATACCGCATATGCCTTCTTATCTATAGCAAGATAATTTACTTTAGCCCCTTGAAGATTAGTGCTCATGAATGACACATGGGATTCATTGTTATCATCATCATATTGAGTTAATACCGTGACTAATGATTGGTCAGAGGCAAAAGTATTGTTGTGGGGTATTCTACCCTACGGACTAACAAGCTAGGGCTTTAAACTTGTATGCAGATCATGACCCTTCAAGAATAACTTTTAACCTCCTACCCAAATCTATAACCCTTTTTCTCAGGCAAACACGAGAAGAATCAACTAACCTTTTTATCGACGGTTGAAGTAGATCCTCTGTTGAGCTTTTATCTCCTTGCTGCTGTTGCTCCTTCCATAAAGCTTCCTGCAATCAAGACAAAACTACGCATGCTTGCTACTGATCTACTAGAGGGTTAGAGATAAAACATAAATAAAATAACATAGATGAGACTCATGTATTCGGGATGGGAAAAGTATCTTTTTCATTAATCTCAAATATGAACCAACTTACAATGATTTCTGAGACCGACCACCGTTCCTCGATCCTGATCCTGGGCTCCTCCTCTTCTTTTGTCCTCCAACTGCTGTTGTATGAATTTCTCCTAAAGCTTGAGGCAAGGCTAAAGGGTTGGGACAAAATAGACTTGGCAATTTGGCAGAGTTTCTTTGCTATGATTTTTCCTCCTTGAATAGTACCCCTACCCCTCCTTTTATAGGCTAGAAGGAGATAGGGTTTTTGGTGAACTCTCGGCTATGCATGGCTGGGAGTTCCAGTTAACTGACAAAAAGCTCTTCGTCCTGGCGGAAACTTTCCTGATTTTTGCTTTGTTAGGTAAACATGGGCTGTAGTGGGCCAGCTAGCGTTCACCCACGTGCTGCAGAAGGCCAGCCAGCATCCCAACGTGCCCAGTGCTAGGTTAGGGCACGAGTTACTTGATTTAGGAGGTTTTTGAAGAGTTTTTTCAGCTTGGCTTTGGCAAGGAAAAGCAATGAGTAGGATTGATGCCATGTAAGCAGGGAGAGTGCAATTTAGGGTTATAAAAGATGCCCCCTAATGTGTGAGGTCAGAAGAGCATCTGATGACCGAAATACATTACTAATTCTTTACCAATCTGTACTGATATGCTGAATGAGTGAGCCCAGGAATCAGGAATCGGGAAGTGCCTTCTGCAAAAATATCAAATGTCTCACCGAGGTGAGCATACCCATGCTCGGGATAAATCAGAATCATGGCTACCAATTAAATACACTATATATCCATGTCAAATAACTATAAAGAGTAGCCGCGAACAATACACAACTGAGCTACATCTCGAAACCAAAAAGATATACATAGAAAGTATCCATCTCTCAGAAGCTGTCTTGGCCTGATGGCTGTACTTCAGAGCTCGAGAAACAACTTCAAAATCTTCACGACTCGAGTAGGAGTGTAATATGAGTGTACGACTGCACTACCCAGAGGTCTTCGACGGCTCATCGGTTACAGACTTGATAATATTGATGATCGGACTGAAGGCTTCATTGATTTCGAACAAAGACTTGATTGGACGTTCAGGATGGCCGAGTATGCGGACAAGAGACATTTTGCAGAGTGGCCGACTCAGGCTAAGTAATAAACTTCCCTTGGACAATAGCACGACAAGTGATAAGACTCAGGCAACATATCTGTTAATCATAAGTCTACGAAGCAGGAGGCAACGGAAACTCTCCATATGTTTGGAAGAGTAACCAAACGGTGGAGGACACAACTCAATATAACGAGCAAAGCTTCCTAAGGTCATACTATATCCCAAAGTATGATGAATCAAACGGACATATGTGCTTTATTCAAGGGCGACTCATAATGCTGCCAATAAAGAAAATACTTTTCCCATCCTCTTTTTGGGGTATATTTGATTTTTTGTTCTTTTTGAATATTTTGAAAAAGAATAAAAGAATATTACGTTACAGTGGAGGAACGAGCATCGCAAACATACAAGCTCAAGGTGCAAGGACAAGACTGATGTTCTAGGAAATGATACTTGGGAAAAATCCTCCAATGGCCAAAGGTGTTCAGACGCAAAGGCAAACTGTTACTAGGCTGAAAGGTAAAGGATGCAGATGCGGTTGATAGAACACACAATGGTAACGTCCTTCGATGTAAGTTTAACGAGCCCAAAGAAGGGAAGATCGATGATTTTTCATGTTTAGAGAGTCTGAAAAAGCATAAAAGGAAACTCCATTGGGGTACCTTTTTCGTCAATAGTCTAGTCGGTTCGAAAAAGGGGTAAACTAGCACTGACTAGACGTCAATTCAAAACCATTTTAATGAGTGCGACAAAGACAAGATCACTCGGCTATTTTTTCAATTTTAAGGAGTCTGAAAAAATATTAACTATGGACTCCGTCAGGAATGTTCTTCTGGACTGTTTAACGAGTGTGAAAGAATAAGGTCACTCGACAATCTTTTCAATTTTAGGGAGTCTGAAAAGAGCTTAACTATGG
>JZKD02S2202822.1:372622-398606 GCA_000966675.3 Picea glauca
GACCACAATGAGCAGGGTATCAAGCCCGAAACCTGTCAAGGGTATCGAGAGCAAGTGTTCCGGAAGATGACTGAGGACCTCGAACGGATTCAAGACCCACGAAGCTCCGTGGCAAGTGAAAACGACGAAATCCTTTAACAGATCCTCTATATGTGTTCTCCACAACGCTCGGTCCAGCTTTGGAGGGGTTATCTCCGCTACCTTTCCTTACACAACCTCGTGTTTAGCCCCTGTGTAAGAGGGGGGTCCTGAATAACTTTCTGTAACTAGACTTCTACACTCCCTAAGTGACATACTTCAATGTTTGGTTTGGGTGACCTTGGAGAATTTACTCTCCAACCTATTCCAAGGCCCTATTCCTGAGCTAGTGTATGCACCCTACAAACAGAAAAAGTCTACTTGATTTTATTTATCGTTGCTTTTAATGGGATTTTTTAAATCTCAAGGTGCAGAAGCGAAACTGATGGTGTGTAAAAAGACTCAAAGCAAAATGCACAAAAAATGCTTGGAAACAAACTTTTGATAAAATGCAAAACCAACAACTTTTCAATGTAATACTTCTTTTCCTTTCGAAATTACTAAGATTTTATGTAGTAAATATGAAGGGTTTTCACTCAGATCTGCGAGCTACTTATACTTGACACACATTGCAAAAACTTATGCAAAACAGAATTCTTTCCTAGCTACTGATGCAACAACACAATCTTCAAATCAAGAAGAAAATGAAAGATTTTTTTATTTTATTTTATTGCAAAATAACACAACAAGGAAAAATGATGACAAGATCAAAACCAAGAGAATGAAAAGAAAACTCTGGCTTAAAGCGCAGATCGCAAAACGAATCAGAGCACAAAATGCAAAAAGCAATCAAGAAGGCACCAATTCCAACACTTGCCTAAAAACCATAAAAACAAATATTTTTCTCTTTTGTCTTTTCTATGAAAAAATCAAATAACCAGCACAAGCTAAGGGTGAACTGCCCTAACCTGCTGATTGTGCAGCCCCAGACTCTAAACCCCTGAGAGAAGCTCTTCTCACCACAGGAGGGGATGACTGCCCTACCCAAGCTGAAAAGCTGCAATCCGGCCCACGACTGTCACCAATACAGCACGCGTGTAAACGCGTGCTGAGCTTATACAGCGCGCGGGTACCCGCGGTCTAGCCTTAAACAGGCCGCGGGTATGTATAAAAACTGAGATAAAATCACACATAGACAGTCTAGTCCTGAAAAAGGCTTCTGGTATTGACAACCAGAGTCTCTAAAAGGCTTAGATGCTATCACTTTAACAGAAAAGCAAGATTTGCAAAAAAGAAAAACCAATGTAAAGAAAAACAACACAACAAGACAGATTGAAACATAAGACAATGAACCAATCAAGACCCAGACAGGATCCAGAAATTCCCCTGAGAAGATAAACTTCTGACAGGGAAGAGGAGACTGCCTCTCGAGCTTCCTAAAAACTACACGCTACTGAAACTACTGCAACACGCGGGAAAACGTGTGCTGTAGAAAGTTAGGGCGCGGGCACACGCGTGCAAGCCTTCTTCAGGCCGCGTGTACCTCTGTGTGTGCCAAGAATGAATGTCAAGCGTTTTTCAGGGAAAACTGGTATTGATAACCAGGTTCCCTGCTAGCATTGACCTAACAGAAAAAAAAAATAAACAAAGAAACAGAGACTGAACTCCTTTGAACTACCCAAAAGATCTTTAACCAAATCCAGAAACCCTAAGAGTAAGACTATCCCCAGTGGAGTCACCAATTCTGTTGTGGGGTATTCTACCCTACGGACTAACAAGCTAGGGCTTTAAACTTGTACGCAGATCATGACCCTTCAAGAATAAATTTTAACCTCCTACCCAAATCTATAACCCTTTTTCTCAGACAAACACGAGAAGAATCAACTAACCTTTTTATCGACGGTTGAAGTAGATCCTCCTTTGAGCTTTTATCTTCTTGTTGCTGCTTCTCCTTCCACAAAGCTTCCTGCAATCAAGACAAAACTACGCATGCTTGCTACTGATCTACTAGAGGGTTAGAGATAAAACATAAATCAAATAACATAGATGAGACTCATGTATTCGGGACGGGAAAAGTATCTTTTTCATTAATCTCAAATATGAACCAACTTACAATGATTTCTGAGACCGACCACTGTTCCTCGATCCTGATCCTGGGCTCCTGCTCTTCTTTTGTCCTCCAACTGCTGTTGCATGAATTTCTCCTAAAGCTTGAGGCAAGGCTAAAGGGTTGGGACAAAACAGACTTGGAAATTTGGCAGAGTTTTTTTGCTATGATTTTTCCTCCTTGAATAGTACCCCTACCCCTCCTTTTATAGGCTAGAAGGAGCTAGGGTTTTTGGTGAAATCTCGGCCATGCATGGCTGGGAGTTCCAGTTAACTGAAAAAAATCTCTTCGTCCCGGCGGAAACTTTCCTGATTTTTTGCTTTGTTAGGTAAACACGGGCTGTAGTGGGCCAGCCAACGTTCACCCGCGTGCTGTAGAAGGCCAGCCAGCGTCCGAACGTGCCCAGTGCTAGGTTAGGGCACGGGTTACTTGATTTAGGAGGTTTTTGAAGAGTTTGTTCAGCTTGGCTTTGGCAAGGAAAAGCAATGAGTAGGCATGATGCCATGTAAGCAGGGAGAGTGCAATTTAGGGTTATAACAAGTATAGAGGAAGAAATGTTTGTTGAAATCGGGACTCCGCAACACTGGATCTTGAGATATTGTTGTCTTAATATTGCTGAAGGCCTCCTTTCGTTCATCATCCCACTTAAATTCCGCATCTTTATGAATCGTTTTTTGTAAGGGTTTGATAGTTTCCATGAAATCAGGGGTGAATTTCCTTACAAAATTGATTTTCCTGAAGAACAATTGCATAGCTTTCTTGTTGCGAGGTAACGAAAGTTGAGATATAGCTTTTATCCTTTCTAGATCTATGTGAATGCTTTCTTGAGATATAATTTGGCCTAACAACTTACCTTCCTCGACACCAAAAATAGTTTTCTTAGGGTTTAAAGATATGCCGTATTTCCTACACCTTTTGAAAATATGGGTTAAATGTTGGATGTGGTCTTCTCTATTCTTTGAATACACTGCTACGTCATCCAAGTAGACTACAACACACTTGTTTATTAGCCCTCAAAATGATACGTCCATGGACCTCTAGAAGGTCACTCCTGTGTTGATTAACCCAAAGAGCATGTGTTTATAAGCAAAAGTTCCCCACTTGGTATGGAAGGTAGTTTTTAAATGGTCTTCCTCTAAAAATAGAACCTGGTTGTAACCTAAGAAACCGTCCAGTAAGGAGAAAATCTCAGAGCCAGACACGGTCTGCATGAGTTTTTCCATTTGTGGAATTGGGTAGTTTTCCTTTTATGAAGCTCTGTTGAGGTTTCTAAAATCTACGCATAGGAGGATCTCCCCGAACTTTTTCCTTACAGGAACCAAGTTTTCTACCCACGCAAAGTGTCTAACCTGGAAGATAATCTTGGCATCCAACAATTTATTAAACTCTTGACACATGAGAGGTTCTAGGGAAGGGGGATACTTTCAAAGCTTTTGTTGGAAGGGTTTAACTTCAGGTTTTAATGGGATAGTGTGTTGAATGATATAGTTATCATAAGTTTTCAGGTCTCAGTAGGACCACACAAATATATCTTGATACTATCTAAAGAGTTTGAGATAGGCCTTTATTTATTCTTTAGATATGGTCTTTCCAAGGATTACGTTTTTTGGGTTTTCCAGGGTTCCACGATTTATAGTTTCATGCATGGGACAAGAACTATCGGTCTTCGCATTTTTTGACCCCTTAAATCTTTCTTTTAGGTCAAAAAGGTTTTCTAAATTAGCTATTCCCCTCGGTATCATATGAGACTTTGATTTTCCAGTCGACTGATTTGTATGAGGATCATTTTCCATTGATTGTTCCTAGAATAATTCATCGTCAATGGCCAAGTCTTTAAAATTGTCCTGATTCGTCATAAAGTTTGTAATCTGTTCGTCTCATTCGAAAAAATTCCAATTATAAATATTGTTGGGCACCAAGGGTTTATATAACAACTCTACAGTGAACCAAGAGGCTTCATAATCCTCTAGAGGTGATAGCCTTGAAGAAACGGTGGTCGGAGAATCAACAAGACTGTTCTTCTCTCTGGGGATTGCAGTAATGTTGAAAGCTTTAAAATATTCGATTAGCCTGTGCACTTCCTGTTGGTAATTATTCAGGTGTGGAGAGTTGCAATGTATAGTATTTGTTATCTACTTGAAAATGATTTCAGAGTCTTCGAAAACCTTCAATTCTTGGACGTTCAGGTCTATGGATTTCTTTAACCCTTGTACTAGAACTTCATACTTGACAGTGTTATTTGTGCATTCAAATTATAGTCTACAAGATATGAAATGTCCTTTTCCCTTCAGATTAATGAGGATACATCCTGCTTTTGACCCTTCTTGTGATTTAGATCCATCAAAATATAGGGTCCAAATTTGTGGTCAAAATGTATCAGTTTCCTCTTTCCTATTAATTTCCTGTTTTCCTCCTCTTAGTTCCGTGACTTCTAACGCAGGTTCTTGTTAGAAGAGGGTTTCTTCTGGCGTCGACAACAATTTCTCTCGAAAAATTATTTCGGAGTTTTGAGTAAGAGGTACATTAGATGAGAGATGGGAGAAGTTCCCAAAGTAGGAATCACATGAATAATTGCCTAGCATAGGGAAATCCATCGATGAAGGTTCATTTAGGGTTTCTGGGTCGGTAACAATATGTTTTAGATATCTTTCCCTATCAATTCTGATCATATTTTTGTGTCCCTTTAAGGTTAGTTAGAGGTGTTCCCAGTCTATGCTAAAGTATCTGTTTAACTTTTCGGACCAATCTTGACTTAACAACAATCCATAAGCTTCTGGGATATCTACTACGATAATGTCGATTACTTGCACAAATTTAGGGTGAGTCGCTATTCAGATCATCACATCTTTCAGTTCTCCCATAACCTTCACCTGGGTTCTATCTAATTGTATTACATGTTTATTTCTTTTGAGAGGGACGATGTTTAATTTTTTTCAAATAGACAAGGGCATAACATTAGAAGATGCTCCTGAGTTGACCAAGCAATTATGGAGGTTTCTGTTGAATACTTCAAATGTTAAAAGGAACGGCGGAACAAAAGGTTTTCCCTTCTTATCTTCAGAACATGCGTTCATCGTTGGTTTATCCCTTGTATTGTGGGAGTTAGACTTCCCTCTTGGTCAGGGTTTGTTGTAGGATTTTCTACTGATTTCAAATCTTGTAACAAAAAGTCCTTTTCCCGAGGGATCCTACATATATCCATAAATAATATATTAGCCTTCAACTTCTTCAAATATTCTACTATGTTGTAATCCAACTTGGCCGGTTCTCATGTATGGATGTTTTTAGGATTTATTTGGGGAGCAAAAGGTGCTTTAGGGTGGCCGGGAGCTGATCTTCCTCCTGAAGTTTGGGTAGTAGCAAGGTCTTTTGAGACAGGTTGACCCCTACTTCATGTTTGCATAGCCAAGACCTATGCAGGTGGTTCTTGAACCTCAAACATGTCATCGAAAGGCATATCTAGGTCGGGATCCCATATCAACATGGTTGTTTCTTCTGGGGGAGAAATTTCATCTTGATCGACAATGTTCATAATGGAACTATTCGATTGTTCGGTCAAGGAGAATTCATCTAGAAACCGGTTGGCCTTCAAATTCATGGCGTGCACCCATTGAGGGAAGTCTCTTTCAGAGTGATTCTCTTGGTGTTAAGTGCAGAAAGAGTCAGATGCTACATTTCCTAGATCGTTCTTCAGGTTGGCTAGGGGAGGTTCAATTGCTTTGAATGACAAATTGCTTTTAAAGAAAGGATTATAGGGCCTTTGGCCTTGGTTTCCCTCCCTCACATTTCTCTTCATGTCTATGATTTTGTTTGACAACTTCTTGACCATATGTTGTAGATCCTCTCTGTCTCCAGTTCCCTTCTCAAGAGCTTGTTCTGTTTGTTTTCCCAGGGGTATAGTAAGAAATAGTCCTCTCCTGGAAGGAGGTTGAACTTCTTTCTTAACTAATAAGACCTATCCTTCTGTACATCCCTTCATTTGGAATTATATCGTTTTGGCTTCTTCAAAATTCTCAGCTAAGGTTGGTTTGGCATCCCTCTTTACAAACATGGAAATAAAAGTTGGGAGAGTATTAGAGTATACTTCGATCTGCAATTCCTGAGTAGGTTTAGCCTTGGGCTAGAATTTGTTTAATATCATGGTAAATATTTGGTTAATGTCTTTGACCCTTTCCTTTGAACACATGGTGGTAGAGAAAAACTCAGCAATCAAATCTCCCATAGTAGTTTCTTCTACAAATTTATCTAGAAAGTCTTTTTGAAACTTCGTCCAGCTAGTTATGGATCCTACAGGTAGGTTAAAATACCACATGGAGGCTGAATTCTCAAATGTGTAGGGGAACAACCTACAAACTACGTATTCATGTTGGACGTTCATTAGTCTAATATCCATTATGAATTTCTTGATATGGTCTTCAGGTAGTCCTGAGGTTTCAGGGTCAAATTTAGGAATTCATTTCTCTAGATGTCGGGGAAGGTTATCTACTCATCCAGGGATGGCCAGAGCATCTCTGGCCAACCAAGTTTGATTATTCTAAGGTGTGTTTCCCCTTTCTTCATCGTGGTCATGGTTATGTTCCATGTCTTCATATCCTGAGTTAAACCCTTCTTCTTTCGAAAACTCATCGGGCTCGAAGAAGTTACCAGCTAGAGTTTCAGGGATTATATTTAGAGGATGTTCTATCTTGGTGAGGGAGAAATATATTAGGTCTTCTATTGTGTGCACAAAAACCTATTTTGGGGATTCGACCACTGTCCTACTTATTTGTTTTCTTCGAGGAAGTAATGGAGCTAAGGGAAATGCACCGATCTGTCGGGTGTATGCTCTTGTGATTCTTCTGAATTGATTCAATTCCTCATGAGGAAGAGCGTAAGGTATTTCAGGGAACAATTTTTCTTCCTCGTACTAGGGTGAGTTACTCATTTCAGAAGTACTCAGCGTGTGTGGGATGTCTTGGGAATGACTAGCCATGCATGTGGGATGTTTTGAATCTATAGACTGTCTGAAATGTTACACAAAATATATATTCATCCATTCATTCTTTAGGCCCTCCTAGCGCCAATTCTATTGAGGGGTCCTAGATCCATTTAACTCAACAATAGGAACCAAAATCGCTGCCTAGGCCCAATTATACTGTGTAATGTTTAATAGTGGAATGGTTCTCCAGATCTTGTGACCTGGCCAAAATAATTGATGGGCTTTATGTTTTCTTGTGAAGGCCCTCTCCTTCAGTTTGGACGTTCTCTTTTTTTTGTATTTTATCTTAGGTAGGACTGATATAAGATGAAGCCAATATAAACCAACTAAGTGACAAAGTGGGAACAAAATTAACTACTGGAGAGGAGGCTGAGCTTGGGATAACCCTTACTCTAGCAGGAAAACAATGATCGTCTACTATAGGCCTAGTACTAATACGTTAACAGTGTGGATATTCCAATTACTAACTGAGATATAATATATCAGAAGAAAAACATGCATGCAATAAACAAAAGCAAGTAAAATAATTCACTCAACTCTAATCATCCATCACATAATAACACGACGACTTATTTTCATCATTAGAGAAAAGAACTGTAAAACATTGCATCAATAGATTTAGTATCTCTTACTCATTACAACATTTATTCATGAGGAAAAATAAGAAATAATTATTCTCCAAATCCAATCATGCATGCATTTGATGAAAACACAACTTTGTCTCTGGTCCCAAAAGGACTTCTCAATTAAAGGTAGCTCTGAAATAGTTCTTAAAAAAACAAAAAAATGAGAGTTTCTTGCCACAACCATCAACCCTTGGTAATAGGTCGATCCTCCTATTTATAACATACTACTAAATAAAAAATAACTAGTAAAGTGAAAATCAGTAAAACAAAATCGCCTCATGGCGCTCTCTCTTCTAACAATTTTCTAAGAGTCATCTCAATATATCACTTAAGTGGGTGACTCTTCTCGTACTCCGACCAATTGATGAATAGATCCTTTCATGTGTTGGCATACAAGAACATATATTGTTCCATTGGGGTCGAGTACAATTCTCTTATCTCCACTGCTTGCACATGATACTTGACTATACTGGTACTTAACTGTTGCAACACAACCCAAGCTTTTATTGGGTGCTCCATAAACTGTCACACCTGTCCTGGTGTGGTTTTGGTCACCTTTTCTATTTCTTCGACCCATGATAAGTCCTGCTCGGTGTGCGACTTGACTATGTCACACAAGTCGACAAAGTCATTGAGTGTGCCAAACTCGGGGAGTCTAATGTCTTTCATTACCCGATTGATCTTGATCCAGTTTTTCTCACACTTGGACCACTTCTATTGAATTTCTTAGTGAGGTTCCTGGGACATTTTAACCCAATACTCAGTCGATTTTCTTATGCGGTCGATGCTACTTTCCATTAGCACCCAGATTCCATGCTCTTCGGCGTCTCGACCCTTTTGTACCACGCTGATATATTCGATTCCGTCCATGGCTTGTTGTTATTTCTCGTACCACCTCTCCATATATTCTCACGTCACAAGTTCCATGAGGGTGTCTTCCTGAAGCTCGACTATCCTTGCAGTGAATAGGTGTCGTTCATCTGTAAACTTGCCGTAGGGCTCCTTGAATTCACTCCTTAGGTACATCGCAACCTATGTGGTGTCTTGGTAGTATTTCACCAAGTGGCCCAAATGTTCCAATTCCTTTAGAGGAGAAACCATCTCCTCTTCATATCTTTTATCTCTAACTAGGGTGGCATCCGTGATTGCCATCCATACGCTGATGAGTTCGGATGTCTTAGCATGCTCGATGTTGATCAGGTTTTCCTCCGTGGTGATGAGGATAGAGCGATCCAGAGTAATCCTCCTCTTATTGGTGGTTATTTAGACAATAGCCTTTCTTTTATGATCATAATATATAGCATGTTTGTTTTCTACTTCATCCATAGGTTCAGGAATCTGTTGATCCCCCCATGTGAGTGTATTTCCTAGACTTGCAACGATATATACTTGTTCAGGGCTGGGTTTTCGAACTTCCTCCCTATGTTCTAAAGGCCCGAATTTTGTTTGTCTCTCATCAAGGGTTTGAGTATCGATTGAAACTGAGGAATCGGGGGTATGATGGGTACTTACTTGATCATCAGTCGTTGAAACGTCGATTTCCTACTGCATAAGTTCTTCATTTTGTTTGCCCAACCTCGACCCATATTTTAGACCGTCCGCTTATGTTTGTGGTGCATTGGGAAGCTCAATCTCTAAGACACTCTTGAATTCTTGTTTGGCTTGTGGGAGCCCCTGAATTTGAGAATCGGGAACTGGGGAAGATATCTTCTTTGGCACTTTTTCCTCTTCGATACGCACAGGGGTCACAAGGGATACCTTCAGGCTCTCATTATCATCATATATTTTTATCATCTCACTTAAGGGGTTTGACAGACTTGTCCTCTCTGATGTTCCGAATATCTTTGGTTGAGATGAAACACCTCTTGGTGATTCGACTGGTGGCGTTGTAATCTCAAGGTAGTCTAATCCAGTAATTTCATCAAGGTCTATGAATTCAGGACCGCTTGGGCCTGTCTGGCTTCTATCCAGATTGTCTTCAGGGAGCCTTGTCATGTTTATGAGGTTCAGGTCATCTTGAAACTAATCAATTATCCACTGTGCATGCCATAACATGAGTATCCCCCTCTCACGCACATCCTAAGCCATGGGGGTACCTCTACTTCACACCGGGGTACCTGGGGAATTTCTACTACTTCGACCACTACCTAGGGAACTGCTGCTTCGACCACTAACATTTCTTCTCTGGCTCTGGGGGCCTCTTGAATCAATTTTTCTATGGTCGTTGCTTGTTTTTCCAGACTCATGGATCTGAAATTGGTCATTTTGGGATCGACCATCTGTGCCACCACCTCATCCTAGTCCTGGGCATTTTCTGTGAACATCTCGTCTTCGAATTTGTCATGGGCATATGGCCAACAGGACGAAACTTGAGAAGTATGTTTTAGGACTAGACCCTTTGGGTTGTGCTTGCAGAGCTTGCTGGTATAGAATAAAAATTCTAATTGGTTCAGTCCTTCTTGCTTGGCTTGGGCAGTGTCTTTCACTAGGTAGAAGTCGACATGGAATCCATATGGTATAAACAACCGCTTCTTATCTTTGACTAGGGTAGTGTTGTAACCTTGCAGGATGGTCTCGTAGAAGATCTCTCCCACCACAAGTCGGTCAGGGACATGTGCTGGTCGGAGATGGGGTGCTCCAGTGGCCCCGAATACCCTAATGTAGGTATCACATTCGTCCAGAGACTAGTGGTCGACCTTGGATATCACCTTTTTGGTCGCAGTCGATAGTCTTAGACATTCTTTCTTGAAAATAATAAAATAAATGCGTGAGATGAATTCATCGCAGATGAAGGAGTAGGATTTTTTTTACATGTTCTCCCATAAGACACTGAAATATACATGGAATAGGAGCCCTACGACATGCCATCTTAGGTTCATGCCGATGAAGAAGTTTCTGGTGCACATGACATCCAAAAAATATGATGCCATGTAAAAGGATGGAGTATCTTCTTCTTTTGGTGTTTGAGCCTATTGTATGAAGATGCTCAACTGCTTGGAAATAATGGCTCCCTAATTGAAGCCTCTCCCAGAGATAGCTATTGTGTATTCTAGAGGCATACATGCCTCTGAAAACCTGGAACAATCTTTCTCCCCATACAATCGACAGATGAGTGCCATTAGGAAGATGTATGGATCTCTTAGGTTGGCCGTTTGGTACCAGCGAGAGGTCCGGTTGGTGTATTTCTTATCTTCCCACCACCATGATGCCATTATCTGGCTGGTGTCATGGAGCTTGTAGAATTTCATGAGAAAATCAGTCCCTCCTCTGGGTCTCTGAGCTTGTAGTACTTCTAGACCTCCACTGGAAGAAAAACTACGACACATCCACCATTGTCATTGTTGATTAGGTACTTCTGCATGTCCGTGTGGTCTATGAGCCATTGAAACAACTCTATACAGGGGAACACCGAGGTTCTGCTTGCTACCATGTGTAGGTACGACCTCCGAATATTCGAGAATACCTGGTTGTCGAGCGCTCTTACATTTGGGTCACTGTGTGGGATGTATTTCAGAAATTACTCCTAGCTGATCTTCTTGAAAAGTTCTCCCCAATGTGGGAGTGTCCTCTCGGTCTCTGTGCTTGCCTCTGTGTCTCCAAAGGCCGAAGGTTGAATGAAAACCTTTTTTGTGGATATTTTAATAACCGGTTCTGGTCTTGCAACAAATTCCAATTGTTTCATGGCCCTGGAGAAGAGCCTTCTCCTACCTCTAGTTCTTTCATCTTAGGCACCCTCAGAGATCGCCTAGTGGTTGGAATTCTTGGAGGAATTGTCCCTCCAATAAAAAATCAATCCTTTAGGGCCTGCATATAGAAAAAAATTGGACACAAACATATACATGAAGTGAAAACATGAAAATTTAGACTGGCACATACCTGTAATGCTTGCTAAACCTGGTTGTTTGATACTCACAGGATCTCAGATGCTTTGAATTGATCGTCTCACTTCTCTGGATTCTATGAAACTCCTTTGCACATAAAATGTTTTTTGTTCACAATGGCCCAAACGAATTTAAACTGAGGAAGAACTTACCTTGTCACATCGACCATTTAATTCGAGGGATGAGTGGAATTCAAAACCAATTTGCCGCTGAATCTCTACAACTTAAATTCATTGTGGGTTGATGGTGGAGGCGCGGAGGGTGATTTATTCGATCGGTAATTTCAAACGGTTGTTTTGACTCGCACATGAAGTAGAAACTAATGCGATATTTGACATTAATTAACCACTTAAAATCTCATAATATAATCGTATATAACGCTAAAATGTCCCATCGTGTTGCTTTCTCAATGGGTGGATCAGGGATCGGTGATGTGCTATGAATGTTTTCATTGATATACTTTTGTGTAAAATCTCCAATGCCAATCGATTTCATCGTACGGTGCTGATGTGGGAAACTGACTCGGAGGTGTGACTTGAACTTGAGTAACAAAAGTGACTCGGGGTTGATCTAGGCCATACGGTTCCTTTAGTTGGGAAAAGAAACATGACGTTAAAGACTATTGACTTAATTTGTGCATATTAGTCGGAGTCGGGGCTTTCTTCAAGTTGTGCGTTCTAAAATAAAATTGGGTTCGTCGATGCCAAAAAGGTATCGGGGATCGACAATCGGGGATAAACCCATCACATATTTTCCTGTGTTAGCTTCTTCAAAAATTCGCCGATGCCGAAATGCTTCGGGGGTCGGTGATTGGGGAAAACTCTTTAGCATAGTTGAAATGTTCGTTGTGATTTAGTTTTCTCCGATTCCAACGAGCACGTCCGGTATTGACTATCGACAATATCATTTCCTTTTTCCTTAACGTTCTCTCCCTTCTCCTTTTATCGATGCCGAAGGCGATCGACTATCGATGAGGTTTGTGTGTGATACTTGTTGTGTAACAAAACTCCCCTTTCACCCATACCAATGAAAATTGGCTCTTGACAATTGAGGTTTTCCGAGTGTTTCCTTTTCACCTTTTGATTCCTTCCGATGCCGAATCTTGAGCGCGTCAGGTGAAGTTTTTGGGCTGTTGATTCCTGTATTAAGTGTTAGGCCCTTTTAATTCATGGTTTTTTCATAAATTTAAACAAACCTGAATAGTTAATGAGCGTTAAGAGAGCAAGAAAAATCAAAACATTTCTCAGAAGGAAATCGAATTCATACAATGAAAAATCAAGTGGTACCCAAAAAGTGAAAAATTGACATAGGCTTTTTAGGGTGTGTTGAGTGCTCAACAAGATCATCTACATCTTCATCCATTCATTCATCTGAAGACAATGTAGAATCTGATGGTATTTCAGAATCCATGAGTCAATCTAAATAAGTGTATGAAACATTTTATGTATTTTTGATCCATATGATGTTTGTATGGTAACTAGAAATGAGCATTTAACTTACATATGATCTTACATGAAGTTATGAATCATTTCTATACTTTATGAATTATATGTTTTGATTATGGAGAATATAATACAATTTCTTAGCTCATATGTTTTGAATATGGATAATGTAACAATACTTTTAAGAAATATTTTGTGTTTCATTCAATGTAACTTGTATTTATTTTTTTATTATTAAAAGTTAAAAAATATTTAAAAAACGATGTTGAAATTTTAAAGTATAGGGTGATATTTTCATGGCATTATATATTATCTTGTGCTTGGAGTGATAAACTAAGATTTAAAAAGTAAGCATTTAAGGGTTGATTTTATGATTTTGTTTACAGTAGTGATGATTTATTTTACCACTTTAAAAAACATGTCATTTTAATACCCAAATTTTTGCATGGGTGCTACTGGTAGAAATAATTTTCAATTTGATGGTTTATTTTGAGGTTTTGGTTTTACTGGTAGCAACTGTTAAGAATCAGACTTCAAATTATCTATAATTTTAACATTTTGAAAAAACATTTTGTTTTAGGTAACATCATTTTTTTATTTAGGTGTTGATTTTAAGGTTTTTTCTGAGCTACTGTATGAGTTTTGAAGACCATGTTTGAAAAATGTTGTAATTTTGACGCCGTTAGGAAAAATGGTGCTACCGATAGAACCACTTTTTGATTTGGGGGTCAATTTTCATGTTTTTTATGCAAAAATATGGGATTTAAGGGATAGAGTTCTCGTTTTGTAGTCACATTTCTCGGTAAGTCGGTAATTGTGTTATTCCCCGTCGTATGTATTCATCATAGAGATAATATTCATGAAAGAGATATATTTACCGTCGTATGTATTCACCACAGAGATAATATTCATTTCCATAGGTGTTCACTGTAGAGATAATGTTCACTAGAGAGATATATTCACCACCTTATGTATTCATTGCAGAGTATTTTCTACAAGTGAATTTGGTAAATAAAACATAAACAAAAAGAGAAAATAAGTGCTTATGATGAATCCAAGAAGAGGGAAGACAATATACTAAAACTTCGCTTCAGGAGAAATATAAATATTAGTAGAGGAGATACAAATATGCAAGATTGAACACAACTATAGGCCTATCAGGAAAAAAAAAGAGTGGTCTCTCTTAACACTCAAGGTCAATAAAAAGTGAGTAATGCATCACAATAAACTTGTACTCTAAGTGGAACTTGTTTTAGGTTGTAAAAGAGATCCAACACAATGTGTTACTTTGAGGGATGAATTGATCCATGTATCTCTTTCTACCTTCTTGAATAATCGGGTATTAAGACAAGAGGTCCAAAATGGAACTAAAGTTACAGGTTGTTGTGCCCCCACACCATCCTCCCAATTTTCTTGTCGTAGCCTCTATCCAAGACAAGAAATTGGTCCCCCTTTTAATTCTTCCAATCAGAACCCTTGCTCTCTCTCTCTCTCTCTCTCTCTCTCTCTCAAATAGCTATTCCCAGTTTCTCCTCACCCCATCTCGCTTTACCACTTTCGGTTACTCCACAGATAACTTATACACAACGATCCACACTTCGGTGAGTCCCCTCTTCTTGCAATGATACGTAACATTCTGACGTGTGCATCCTTGTTCCTCCTTTGCATTGAAACACCATTGGTTTTATCATCAGTTCATCATCTACCTCCCTTTGAACTTGGCTAACACGCTATCGCGCTTCTACCAAACCTCATTGACTCAGATCTTCATCATCGACGAAATTCACATGATCAATTTTGTCTCACCGATATTGGTCACATTATTATCATGCACATGCCTTTCACCAGCTAACTCGCTTCTACTCACGCCGTTTCATCACATAAAAGTGACACTCTCTCCCTTTCACTTCATTACATTGATTATTGACTAGGTTCACCTCTTCTTCTCGACACACTACCCATTGAGAAGTTTCCCTCTCATGTCGCAAATGCATCATAGAAAGGATGTCGACCCCTCATCGTTGTTGAGCACATCGAGGACAATCCGCTTCCTCTCACCAATGTTGATCATCTCAGCTTAACCCACTTTCTCCTTGAGGCTTATCTCTTCCCCCTCCCAGCTCAGATCCCTTCTTGTTGCATTCATCAGTATATATCCTTTCATTTCCAATGATTAAACTCTCCACGCCTATCTAGACAATTGGTCATTAATTTCCTATATCAACTGATTCGCTGCAGATCATAGTCATAATCAAGTTTTAGTGTTCCCAGTGGATTTCTTCACACACATGGTACTAGCTAGTTTTTTTTTCATTTCTTAATGTTACAACTAAATATTCAGTTTGAAAGCCTTGCTATTATGGGACTTATTGGTAAATGCAGACATAAACAGATCTCCCTAGATCCACCTAGATCTAGAACAAAACATAACAGAGCATGGTGCTTTCCCTAAGCTCTAAACATTGAGTTTATTATTTAACAAGAGGTATGCAACATACCATTTAAATGTCTCTCTCTCTTGTCACCGTCATCGTAACTCCACTCCGATGCTCCTGTGATATTGGATCTGCAAGGGAACACAAGACAACCAAAGCGAAAGTAATATAATATAATAAATGAGAACCTATGTATGTGATCAAGGAATCATACAATAAAACAAAACAAGTTTTATGGGAAAGAAACATATCACTGCATTATATTGAAATGAAAGTGGAGATTACAACCAAAGATTTGATGTCGCAAGGTCCCCTCTCGATGACTCTTTTCTCCAACACACACACTTGCTTTAACCTTGAATGAAGAAGATCCAAGATTACTTGATGAACTGAAATGAATCCCTCAAGCATGCACTAAAGTAGAATTCCTCATCCAATTCTTAGCCTTACATCAACCTTCTGATCTCAATCTTGCTTCTTCTTTCTTAACCTTTTCCATGGGAGATCACTCTTTATATAGGAGAAAGAGAGATGGTTGAAGAGATTAGGATGATCCCACCAAATTAGAGAAGTGAGTAAGACCCAAACCATTCAGACGCCACCTCATCTTCTAGAAGATCCCCTTCTAGAACTTTCGTGAAACTTAAATTTTTCTTAGTCTTTTGACATCGTCGCACCCCAACTGTAGAGAATACCATAGAGACATCACAGGACAACTACAGGGTAGGGGGCGATGATCATGCATCATCCCACCTTTCATATAGTGCAACCTACGATGACCTTTCTTCATCAAGTTTTCAAGAAGAGAAAGTCAATCACTCCCCTCATGGTAAAAGATTCTATTTGGGAACATAAACACATGTTTTTCAATGGATAACTGGGGTGACCAAAATAATGTGTAACAAAATTCCCCCCAAAGTATGAGACTGGAACCCATGACAGTCGAAATACTTTGTAGAATGTGTGTGTCGGAAACAAGGAGTGTACCAATTGGGAACCTTCATACAATCAAGCATCAACATAATAGTATACCATTGTCTGAGGTAGGCATTCCCATACTCAGTTTACAAAATTTCAAGTGAGTCATGGCCACTAAATATACACCATGGATCCATGTCAGTGTGAATCGTCATAGCCACCAGAAATACACTGTGGATCTATGCGTTAAAATGACTCAATATTCAAACATAGCCACGAGACATACACAATGGATCTATGTTTCAATACAAAGAATAAATAATCCATTGCAACCTTGACCAAAATGACAAAATCCAGGGCCTTCAATTGCAACATCCCTAAGTACGAATCTAACCATGTGATTACAGGTGCTGAAGTTGAACATGGTAGAAACCAATTGATTATCGGTTAATGATGAGAACCATTAACAAGTGAGAGGGAAATCACCATTAATGTGAATGATTCCCAAGGTACCCTAGTACAATCCAACGAATGTGAATAAATGGGTTGAAGTTGAACAACTGATGAAATCTCACAATTAGGGGTCAATGATGTGAACCCACTATTGGAAGTGAAGAGACCTACCATTGAGGCATGTAGGCTCTAAGGTACTAAATGATTTCTATGTATTGTTCCTGGATAATGAGCTAAAGACGAAAGGAAAAGACTCATCACAGGAGGGTCTTAATGTATCCCCCATCAGTGACACAAAATAAGGAACAAATTTGAAGTAGATCAGAGTATGAGGTAATTTGAAACTGACACAGGGAAGGCTGACATGGTAGAAAATTTATAACTACAGATGGCTGAATCGATAGAAGGCTTATTTAGGTTGGACTTCTCTTGAACATATGAATGACACGAAAATAGTCTCGATAACATTGACTCAAGGAGGACCCGACATATGGACATGTGGATGGTAAAACGAGAGACAAATGAATTTCCCAACCTGGACACAATGATGAAGGGGGTGTCATGTTCAAGAGCGACTATTACTGCCACTAACACAAATACAAAGACACATTTCTTTTCCAATTTCCCCCCACCATTTCTGGCGAGTACCTCTTTATTTTTACGCAATATTCAGGAGGATAACATATGATTGTTGATGTAAGCTCATCCTTCGGATGAGTCCCTAAGAGTATGTTTAACGAACTCTAAGAAGGAATGGTTCGATCACATATGGGTCTTTTGATGTTTGTTTAACGAGTCAAAAGAGAGAAAACTCAGGGGTTTTCATGTTTAGTGAGTCTAAAAAACACTTAAAGAGAACTCCATCAGTTGATTTTTTGTAAATTAATTCGACGAGACCAAAAAAGTGATAATCTACAACTCATCAAATGTTTTCTTCAAATACTTTTACGAGCGTGAAAAGAACAAGGTCACTCAACAATATTTTTGTTTTTACAGAGAAAGAAAAGAGCTTAAAGGATGCTCCATGGGTTTCATTTTTCATGTTACCATTACGAGTTTGAAAAAATGACAAAAGAATACTCGATTACATTCTCATGGTTTCACGAGCGTGAGAAAGAATCAAGACTTTCTCAGAGTTTTTCCTAAAAAACCCTAAAAGGATCTGTACATGTGTACAAATATATCAAGAACAAACCAAAAAAAATGAATCCTTATTTCAAGAGCTCACTCCTAGACTCTTCACTTGCAAAGATCAAACACTTGCAACGTCGTTTAGGACTTTAGGGTTTAGGTGAAATATATAAAATAATATAAAAATTAAATGAAAAAGTGAAAAACTAATAAAAATGGGTAAAAACTTCATTTCACTATTCCATTTGTTATTTCACCCAAATTTTTCTCCAACCCCCCCCATTTAGCTCAATTTTCCACTACGGATTATGGAAGGCATGGTTGATCATTCGACGAACTGTCTTCACAGAACAGGTAATTTTCATTTCTTTCAACTTTCCATGGATCAAAATTCATTTTTCATTGGTTAGAAATAGGTTGTTGAGTTAAGTTTTGGAGGGTACTTATGCATGGAGGTCGTCGCAAGTGCCCCATATCGGTCCCTATGATGATCTAGGGTCGTCGTAGGTAGCCATAAAGATGGCCTGCGATGACTCCGCACTGTGTAGATTCCCTCGCCTATGACGTGCACATCTCAATTTTTTTTTAAGATAGATTTGCCAATAAAAAATTTCTAGGGAAGAAGAAAATGGTGCTAATCTCTCTTTAATGTTCCATTACAGGTTTTCCACAGTAAAAATGTTGGAATGGTGTGAGAGAGAGAATGATAAGGAAGAATACTTTGTCTGGAACAACCCGAGAATGGTAAATTCCCTCCGACAGTGTGGATTGTTAAAATTCTTTAAGATCCAGGGTATGAGGGCCCATTTGAGGTTACTCGAATACCTAGTTCACATGTCGGATGTGAAAGAGAATGCATTCCATGTGAGGGTTCACATTCTTATGGTTTATATCGAGGATATCTACTTCTTGACCAAGCTATCCCGTCGCGGGTCCTGAGTCTCACTTACAGGCAACAGAGGTAAAGGTGCACCCATGAACTATTATATCAATGAGCATTGTGTGACAGGTACAGAGAAGCATAGCGGTAAAGTTTCTATAAGAGACATCTAATACTTAAATTTAAGGACTATCCTCTACACCATCACATGCATGGAAGGGAGCTCAACTCCCAATATGGCTCTTCAGAGTTATTTCCAGTATTCACTGGAATGTATGGAGCCCCGAGTTTTCAACTGGTGCGAAGGGGTGCTCAAGAGTATGAAAAGACAATTGTCCAAGTGTAGGAGTGGTGACCTTAAACAATTTGGATACAGGTCGATTTTGGTGTCCTTCTTCCTAAAGAGGGTCCCAGTACTGTGCTTACAGGTAGATTGGGGTATACCTGCCCCACAAGATACTAGAATGAAGAGGTGGGTCGACTTCATGGCACAACATGCAGTTGGTCCCATCGTTAAATATAACGATGTTTTCTTTGACTGGTTGAGAAATCAGATGCTCATGGTCAATGAATATGCCTATGCCAGATTAGACTTTTGAGGAGATCCATACTTGGTTCTTCCTGAGGATTCCCAATGGGGGGATATAGGTAAGAAGGAAATTTTTTTTTATAATGTTTTGTGATTTTTAAATATGAAATGTTTTTTATCCAATGACTAATCAAATTCTCTTTGATGATGCAGATGTGGGACCTTACCGACCTCCAAGTTCATCCCCCATCCAAAGGCAAGGGGAGAGAGTCAATGAAACAAGAGTAGCTTCTGTCGACTATGAGAATATAGAACACAACTCGGAGGGGCTTACGATGACCATCCCAGATGCCTCTATCGACGATATCCCGAGGCATTATCTGTGCCACACAATGGACATATCTGCTTCCATCGATCGACTGCTCTGTAAAGTAGCACGAGTGGTCGCATGCTATATCGAGCAACATCCTTGATGCTCTATTTGTATATGAAGCCATGTGCTTCACATTTTTTGATATTTTGGTCTTCAGACAAAAACACTTTTTGTAACACTTTTATCATTATATATATGAGGCTTCTACGAACTTACTTGTTGTATATACAAAGTGTGATTGGATTTTATAAATGTCTCAAATGTCTGTCTAACATATAATTGGCTAGAGCATCTGTTAATGCATTTAGACATCTAGGAATTTGTTGATATTCAATGTAATCAAAATGACGTTCCAACAGGCGAATTTGTAAATATACCCTTAACAATGTAGAACTTCGAATGGAGTAGAGATTACTAAACTATAGGACTATTAACTACGAATCAAGTCATACAATAATGTGATGGATTCCAAGTGAAACATTGTCGGTCAATAATTCAATGAAAACACTGTATTCCGCGATATTGTTAGTTTCATGACCAAGTCAGACACCGTGAAGACTAATCAATTCATATGTAGGTGTATAGATTACCCAAGTAGCAGATGCCAAGTTCTGAGTGCTGTGACTAGTGCCATCTGTGAAGCCAATGTAGGGTAGTGAAGACACCAACATCTGGAAACCAAGAACAATGCAAGGTAAGCAGTTGATGGTCGAAACCAAACAACGAAAAAACACACAAGAGTATGATACACTAAAATACAATCACTCATGCAAAAATGACTTAAGAATAGTACTTCTTTAAGTAAATTCCATTTCTAGGTTCACTCAAAGGGATTCCATCATAATCAACCAGCTCATAGGCTCCCTTCTCCAACACACATTTGAAAATGTAAGGACCTCGCCAGATGGCCTCAAATTTACTAGCCCCCAACAAATCACAATCTTGTTCGTAAAGAAGAACTAGATCACCTTAAGAAAAAACACGTGGCTTGACATGTTTGTCATATTGGGTTTTAATATGTTTCTTCTAGATTTCAATGACTAAGGTGGCATCTTGACAGGTTTCTTCTGATTGCATCAAAGACAAAAGACGTTCCTCTTCGACAAAGGTATTGGGGAGAAGTTCAACGATCAGTTTCAAATATGGTATTTCACATTCAATCGGAAAAATAGCTTCGATACCATAGACTAACTGGAAAGGTGTGAATCCCATGGGAGACTTGACAAATGTTCGATAGGCCCATAATGTTGAGAATAACATCGTGTGCCAATTTGTCTTATGAATTCCTATCATTCGTTGAAGCATAGTAATGATAACTTTGTTTATTGCTTCAACCTGGCCATTGACCTGTGGGTAATAGGGGGTTGAGTTTTCATGGAAAAGACCCAACTTTTCAGTAAGTTCAGACATCATAAAATTTCTAAAATGGCTATTGTGATCAGTAATGATATCTTGAGGGATACCAAACCGAGTAATGATATGATTGAATATGAATAATGCTACAATTTTTCTGGTGTTATCAAATGTAGGCATCGCCTCGGCCCATTTAGTGAAATAATCCACAACTACAATGATGTATCCATGCCCCTCGACCGAGTCAAGGTTACATGTTATGAAGTCAATGTCTCATTTGGAGAATGGACCAATGAAAAACTACAGGATGTAAGGGAGCAGGATGAGATCTTATCTTGTTATTATAAGTTTGGAAAGCATGGAATTTCTGGACAGAAGTAATGCAGTTCTTAAACATAGAAGGCCAGAAATAACACACTCGTAAGATCTTTTGGGCAGTGGCATACCCAGACATATGACTGCCACATGCTCCAGATTGACAACCATTTAAATCTTTCTCAGCTTCATCGTAGGTGAGACATCGTCGAAAAATAGAATCAATACTATGACGGTAAAGGGTATCGCCAAGGATGATGTATTGACGAGCTTGATACCGTATGCGACGATGATCTGTACTAGATAGATCAGGCTGAAAAGTTTGAGTTTGGAGATAGATAATGATATCTCCTTACCATATGTCATCAGAACTGATCAGAAAAAAGGATTCGTCAAGCAAGGAATCATCTACCACATTTTCTGTCTCAGTGAAGGGAAGGTCACATATCAATTTGGTAAAAACCAATGATTTATTTGACTTGGCACGTTCGAATTCCAAGTCAAACTCCTAGAGAATCACTATCCATTTGGAGTACTTTCCCCCAAGCAATTGTCGAGTGAGAATATGTTGCATGGGTTTGCAATCGAAAATAACTGTGGTCCTACATAATAATATGTAGTGACAAAAACGTTGGACAGCTTGAACAACTGCCAAGACTAGTTTCTCCACATGTAGATATTTGGTTTCAGTAGTTGTGAGACTCCAACTCAAATAATGTATCACATGCTCTTCATATGAGTAATTCTCTTGAACTAAAACCGTGACAATGGTAGAGTCCGAAGCAAATAAGTAGAGGAAATAATCTCAACTATAGTTAGGGGAAACAGTAATGGTGTATGGGTTAAGGAAAATTTCAAAGCCTCAAAAGATTTGTTTTTCGTATCATCCCATACAAACTCGTAACCTTTCTTGAGTAGTCGGGTGAATCCTTTCGTCAGTTCAGCGTAATTGGGGATGAATCGACGCAAAAAGTTTTCCTTCCCTTGCAAACTTTTGAGTTGGCATAGTGTGGAAGGAGGAGGTAGATTAAGGATAACCTCAACCTTCAAGGGGTCTACTCGAATCTTGTGTATCGACACAATAAAACCAAGAAGTCGGCTGGAATCCACACAAAAAAACATTTGTGTGGGTTCAAACGTATGCGATAATAATGACAACGTACGAAAAATGGCCCTTAAATGTGCCGGGTGATCTTGACGATGCATAGAATGCATCGATAGATCATCTAGATAGGGATGTACAATATTCTTAATATCATGAAAATCATAAGATATAGCGTGTTGAAAAGTTGCGCCAATGTTCTTGAGATGAAAGGGTAATTTCCGATAGGCAAAGGTGTTGGATTACTGAGAGGGGGGATGAATCATTAATAGAACAATTATAATCCTTTTTAAACCAAATAATCCAAGTGTTATATAAATGTAGAATTATCATCCAATAATGAGCAATGAACAAATGAACAATCATACACATAAACAATACACCAATGTTTTACGTGGAAACCCAAAGCGGGAGAAAACCACATAATGCTTTTTCTTATATGTCTTCAAGAATTACATTCATTGGAAGCACCAACTTCCTTTGTTTTCTAGCTGCAACTGGAAGGACGCTCCAACCCCCTAGTTTCTCAAGCTACAAATTGAGGGAATCTCCAACTCCCCAATTCTCTGGCTACAACCAGAAGGAGGCTAAAACCCCCTATGTTCTCTGGCTACAACCAAAAGGTGGCTACAATCACCTATCCTTGCCCCTTCCAACCACCCTGAAGTAAAAGTAGAATGATGGAACCACTGTCACACTATCACTTTCAGATATACCACTGTAAACCTGTACCAATAAACCTAAAGCATGCATCAACCTGTACCTCAACTTGTAATTAACCTGTACCATAAACAAGTGAATCAACCATGCACCAACCTACACCATACAACTTGTAATCAATCTGTACCATAAACAAGTGCAACCAACCCATGTACCAAGTATGTGCCAATCATGTGTCAACTACTCATCAACAATGACTCATCAATATGTACCAACATCATCAACTATACACCTCATGTATGTGCTGACTCATCAACTACTTGTCTCAACCATGTACATAACATGTACCTCAACCAAAATCCCTCATCAATTTAATCATCCAAATATGATTTGTAACTCTATAATAGACTTGGTGTATATGATCACATACCTGCAAACCTTCTGTAACTTTAACAACAAGAGACTAGTATTTTCATCAAACATTTCTTTAGTCTCACATGACTAGTTTTGGATTAGTCAACAACCCTAACTTGAAAAAATCATAACTTTGTACCTATAATGAATAAATATATGAAACTGATACACAATGTTCCTCAGTGCGTTTTATGAAATTCCTCTAGGTTTCACTACTTGGAACCTCTCATAAAAGGAGTTATAGCAAAAATGGCATACCTTCTTGAATTCTGGCTTATTCTAGAGAGCGACCTTGTAAAGCATGCCCCGCATGGACTATTTGTTGAATCGATCTGAAACTGCTATGAAGAAGTTATGATGTTTTGGTCTTACTGAATTTTGATCTTTTATGAATAATTTATGATGTTTTTACCCGAAACACATGTTTTAAACTAGTTTCAGGACTAACCACAAACATTATTTTCCACAGAGTGTAACTCCAAAAATACAACGACTCACAAATTGAATTTTTTACCACAGGTACTTGGATATGTTTCCTCAATGTCATAGTAATTTCATGGTATGAATCATTCTAGAATTTTTTTTATGAAAAAATGGTGAGATGACTTGTAAATAACATACCTTAGAAAGCATCATCAAAAGAATTTATCCTTCCTTGAATTTCGGCTTTCTTTTCTTCACCTTCCCTCATAAATTCGGTTTAGATATCCTTTGGTTACCTCAGAAGCCTATAGATATTCAATATGATCAAGTGTGATCTGAAATGAGAGAGACTTGCCTCTTATTTATACTCTCCAAGTAGCTTCCTTAAAAACATCTTCTAGGTCACTTTGCCCACTTTCCCTATTTTAGGGTTAACCCACTTCTAATTTGTCCATTAAATTTATTATTTAAATAATTAATTTGTATTCACTTTGAATTATAGTACAATCATCACTCCACTTTATTATTTACCTTCTAAAATCGCTTAAACCACTTTGACTACTTTGACCTTTTGGGGCTTCTAGATGACATATGAGGGTCCTCCAACTTCGTAAGGCCATAACTCTCAAACCATGAAGAGTTATGTGATGTTCCACATACCACCAGAAATTGAATGACATGTAATATCCATATAAAATAGTATTACTTGAAAATATATCAAAACTCATACCATTATTCATCAAACAAACTTGGGTCCATTACCCAAACCCGGGTTCTCCAACTTCTCATGGCCATAACTCTCTAACCGTGAGGAGTTATGTGACGTTCCACATACCACGAGAAATGGAATGAAAAGCACTATCCATATAGGATAGTTTCAATGAAAAATTCACTAACCTTAATCTAGTTATTCCACAAATAAGTATGGGTTCTCTAACCATACTTATGGGATGACTCAATCCACAAAGTGTCTTCCCGTGAGGGATTTCGCCATTAGGGGACCACTTTGGAGTTTATCCATTTCTACTTATTATCAAACATGACAAGACAATAATGAGTCATCTTTACATCAAACAAAATTGGTTCCATTACCAAAACCTTTGTGCTACCGGGCTTTCTTCAAGGGTCGACATCAATGAAAACCAACCTTAATCAACAATCTCCCCCTCTGGCATTGATGGAAACACTCTGATGAAAAACTGAAATTATGTCATGCAATACTGAAGTCATATCACTCATGCTCCCCCTAGAAACATGCCTTTTTCCTCTACATCTCTTTGACCATTTCTTCCCCTAGAACCAAACCTCTATCCTCTGCATCTGATGAATCTCCCCCCCTTTGTCATCAATGGAAAATGTATCTTTCCATCCGGGGCTGCTCCCCCTGAATGAACGGTCCTCTTTATGGTGCTTCCTCGTGTACCTCTAAGACATAGAAGATAAGCATTAAAAAACATTCATTTTGGAGTAGAAATAACTCTGAGTCTCTGGCGAAGATACTCAAAGGCTTCTCGTGGAAGTGGTTTTGTAAAAATTTCTGCCACTTTTTCTTTTGTGCCCACATACTCAAATCTGATGTTATTTTCTGCAAGTTGTTCCCATAGAAAGTGATACTTGATTGGAACATGATTTATATTGGAGTGCATCACCGGGTTCTTTGAGATACTGATGGCACTTGTATTATCACAATAGATTGGAATGGGCTCATCATACTCAACTTGTATATCTGTCAAAGTTTGTTTCATCCAAAGAACCCGTGTACAACACGCTGCTGTTGCAATATACTCTACCTCAACTGTAGATAGAGATACTGATGATTGTTTCTTTCTTCGCCATGATACTAAATACTCACCCAAGTAGAACGTTGCTCCATTGGTGCTTCATCAGTAATCAATACAACCTACCCAATCTGCATCTGTGTAGGAAATAAGAGATATATCCTTTCC
>JZKD02S2202822.1:398656-417107 GCA_000966675.3 Picea glauca
ATCATACTCAACTTGTATATCTGTCAAAGTTTGTTTCATCCAAAGAACCTATGTACAACATGTTGCTGATGCAATATACTCTGCCTCAGCTGTAGATAGAGATACTGATGATTGTTTCTTGCTTAGCCATGATACTAAACACTCACCCAAGTAGAACATTGCTCCACTGGTGTTTCATCGGTCATCAATACAACCTACCCAATATGCATCTATGTAGGCAATAAGAGATAGATCCTTTCCTTTTGGATACCATAATCCAAACTCTTCTGTTCCTTTGAGATATCTAAAAATTCTCTTCATTACTAATACATGTGATTCCTTTGGTGCTTCTTGAAATTGTGATACATGTCCAACTGCCTGCATTACATATGGTCTGGATGCTATCACATATAGTAGGTTGCCAGTGATTGACCTGTATTGCCTATGATCTGTAGAATTTGAATCATCATATTTGATTAACTTGCAACTGGTTTGCATGGGAGTGATAACTGGTTTGCAATATTCCATTCTGAACCTCTTTAACATTTCTATGATATACTTGGTTTGAGAAATAAAAATTCCTTGGTTGCTTTGACATATCTGAAGTCCCAGAAAGAAGGATAGTTCTCCAAGTAATGACATTTCAAATTCATTCTTCATATCCTTTGAAAATTTTTGGCTTAACCTGTCATCATCAGTACCAAAAATAATATCATCAACATAAAATTCAATTAATAAAATATTACCTTGACTTACCATGATGTAGAGGTTGCTATCTACACTTCCTTTTCTAAACCTTGCCTGTTGTAGACATTTATCTAGTCTAGAGTGCCATGCTCTAGGAGCCTATTTTAGACCATACAAGGCCTTCTTTAATTGCACACATAGTTTGCATTCTCTGACAATTGAAATCCTTCTGGTTGTTCAATGTAGACTTCTTCTTCAAGTTCCCCATTCAGAAAAGTTGATTTTACGTCCATCTAATACACTTTAATAATTTTGGAGCATGCATAAGCTAAAAAAAAACAGATTGCTTCCATTTTGGAAACTGGGGAAAATGTCTCTTCAAATTCGATTCCTTCAATCTATGCATATCCTTTACATACAAATCTAGATTTGTTACTTGTAACCTGTCTATCTTCATTCAATTTATTCTTGAAAACCCATTTTGTGCCGATCACATTCTTATTCTTTGGTCTTGGAACCAATTCCCAAGTGTCATTTTTCTCTATTTAATCCAATTCTTCACATTATTCCAAAATTCATCCTTGCTGGCTTCTTCAAAACAATTTGGTTCAATTGTAGATAAGAGTGCTAGGTTTGTTTGTTTTGGTCAACAGATTCTTCTTCTAGTCTCAACTCTTGCATCTTTGTTTCCGATAATCTGATCTGAAGGATGATTCTTCTATACTCATCTGCTAGGTGTCTTTGGAGACACTTGATGAACTTGATTTTTTGCTTCTGTTGGATTCTCTTCATATTCCTCTTCTGCTTCCTTTTCTAAAGGTTGTTCCATTGATTCATTTTCTTCTTCCTTTGATTCTGGTCCGCCTGTTTCATTAATTGTTACGTTGATGCTTTCCACAAGTTTGTTCAATCTCCGATTGTAACACTTGTATGATTTCCTTGTACTTGAGTAACCAACAAGTACTCCTTTGTCCACACAAGAGTCAAACTTTCCCATTCTTCCATCTTCTCTTTTGATGTAGCATTTGATTCCAAAAACTCTGAAGTGCTTCACATTTGCTGGTCTTCCTTTCCATAGCTCATAGGGAGTTTTGTCAGTGTTGTTTATGAGAATTACTCTATTTTGAATGTGAACTGTTGTATGCACTTCCTGTGTCCAAAATATATCTTTCAATTTGGAATCCATTAGCATTGTTTGAGCCATTTCTTGTACTGCCATGTTCTTTATTTCAACAACTCCATTATGTTGAGGTGTTCTAGCAACAAAGAATTGCCTTTTTATTCCATGACTGCTGCAGTAGTCCATAAATTCCTTTTAATGGAACTCTCCTCCATTATAAGATCTCAAGAATTTGATTTTTGAATCCATTTCATTTTCAACCATTTCCTTGTAGATCTTAAAGTTTTCAAAAGCTTCTAACTTATTCTTGAGAAATAAAACTGCAATCATTCTTGTATAATCATCAACTAATAACATAAAGTATTTATCACCTTTTAAACTCTTTGTTTTAGTTGGTCCAACTAGATCAATGTGCACAATTTCCAGTGGTCTTGTCATTGAATATTCCTTTGATTTGAACCTGGTCTTTGTTTCCTTTCCTTGTTGACAATGCTTGCATAAAGTGTTGGTTGGTTTCGTGATCTGGGGCATTTCTCTGACTGCTTCTCTTTTGTTGACTTTGACAAGGTTATCAAAATGTATGTGACCCATTCTTTTGTGCCATAGCCAACTTTCATCTTCCTTTCCTAGACAACACTTTTCATTTCCAATTTCACTTAACACATATATGTTGCTTGAAGTTCTTGCAGTTGTAGCAATCAATTTGCTTGAACTTTATTTTCTTATCTCGCACTTTTGTGAATCAAAAGTAACTTTATGACCTTGGTCACACATTTGAATCACACTTAGAAGATTATGTTTTATATATTCTAATACTGGAACATTTTCTGCCTTTGTATTCTTATTCCCAATTCTGACTGTGCCTTTTCCAATGATTTTAGCTAAATCATCATTTCTGAAGGAGACTGATCGATCTCTTTCCTTTCTTAATGTAAGAAACCTGTCTCTATCACCTGTCATGTGTTTTGAACAACCACTGTCAACATACCAACTGTTGGAGCCACCTTTTACAAGTGGTTGAAATATAATTCTTGAAATCAAAATTTTACCCCGACATGCAAAGTGGTGATGGCCGTTATAGTCCTAAGTCACTGTCACTTAACCATTAAGCAAGTCCATCAATTTTATTACCTCGCGCTATCACGCTTCGGGAGTTACATGTCGCAAGGTTTTCAAACTCCAATATGCGAAGTCATGAAATAGTTTTAAAAAGTTCACCCAGGTTAGTGTTAGGGGTAAGTCACTTTAAACCCTAGTTAAGCACTGTCGGGGTTTCGTGACTCGGCAATCGCTCTCCCAAAAAACTATACCTTCGTATCCCTGAGTTGCCAAGTCATGATTTTTATTAATTAAGCGAGGGTTAATTAAGAACTTAAGTCAGATCATGATTTTTTTAACTAAATCGCGCCATCACGATTTCGTGTATTTTGGATTCCAAGACTAGGAACAAAATTATCCGAGACGAAGAACGCCGAAAAGAGGTTTCAAGGGTTGAAGGTACAAAGTTAAAGGAATTAACTAAATTAATTAATTCCTTAAAGGACCTTTAATGCACATAGTCTACAGATGAAATTTTTGAATGTTTTCGCATTTCTTTATTATCACAAATCTTTTAAACATTTATGGCATTGATTTGAATCTTGATGAGTTAATGGAAAATAAGATCTTGTTTCACGCCTAAATCTTTCCATTAAATGATTTGACTGTACTGTCAGCAAGGACTCACGCAAAGTTGAAGATTAAAGCAAGGGAGTTTCTTTTATTTGTTCAATTTTATTTCTATTTTGCGCGCAGAGTTGTTTTTTTCATTGGGATAAATTCTTTCTGTGTTTACAATTCTTACTATAGGAGTTCTGAACGCAGAGTTTTCTATCATGGCTCCACAAAAAGCATCCAAGACGGCCGTCGAGAGTTCAGGTCAGGGCTCAGATGCAGTTTCTGATACTTCACCCTGAAGTATTAATACTCTCAAAACCTGGACATACATCTCCGACATTCTTCAGTCTGAATCGGTGAATTTTTCATATGATTTCAGCGATAACGAGAAGGATGATTTGGCCACCAAATACAAAATCATCATTCAAGAAGAGATGCAAAAAATAGAGGCAAGGCCATGACTCCTTCCCCATTATGATATGATCAGATGGGCGCTAGACCATGTGGATATCTTGACCAGGACTATCATCAATGAACAAAAGGTGACGGTTGGGACCTTTAGACTGGAACATTTGCAGGCAATGTATCAGCTATCACCCACACCAAAATTCACATAGAATGTTGGTTTTTTGGAAGGTTTCAAGGAGAAGGAATGTGAGAAATATGGCATAACCTTTCCCGAGCTGATCAAGGATTGGGTTTTGCACCCCGCAAAATTCAGGGCAGATTCTAATGGTATTTATTCAATCTCCTCTTTAGAGCCACCACTCAGGTATATAGCAATGATGGCCTGTAGGTTGTATGGGAGGGAGGACACCACACACTTTTTCCTCTTGTGGGTGCCTCTGATTTATACAATATATGAAGGTTGTTCTTTTGACTGGGCCAAACTATTGTCCAACAGTCTAACCTGTCAAATTACTGAATATCGAGCACAAAAGGCGAGCGAGAAGACAACCTCATTTTTCATGTCTTCCTACATCATGGATGCTATTTGTTTCATGATGCCTTTCACTCTAATGAGTTGGAGCTAGAATCCATCTAATGTTGAGGCTATCCATGTCTATCACTCGAAAATTTGGGAGGATAAGGCCACATAATTCATATATGAGATTTTCAATTGGGTAATGGTACCAATGCATGTTTCCATCTTCAGTAACCCACCGCCCAGGATTTCAGATAGCATCACCACCAACCTGAGTAGTGTGGTTGATTGGTATGTAGAAGAAGAATTTTCATACATCAGGGTTTTTGGCACCTCTGTTCCCCCATATGATTTACCACTATTCGTGTTGGATAAGATGGTATGCCGTGAAATCGCCAGGAAAACCGTGCTTGGTGGAATAAGAAAAGAACTTAAAGGTTTTGAAGAAGGTATGGCCGCCATTCCCCATTAATTTTAATACATATTCTTTATTAGATTTCAGACACGCCAAAGCCGAGGCTACGACCTTGGAGGAATTTAAATTTGTCAACATTGAGTTCAGGAAACATGACCCACATAAGGTCGTGAGTAATCACATGGCGAGTTGTGGCCTGAAAAGATACGAACATGAGAAATCACCTGATGATGACATCTTCCAAGGTGTGAGATCCTATGCCGAGGTCCTATGACGGATTCAAGCCCTGTTGCCTGGGGATATGGCCGATCTTTTCAAGTTTCAGGAACACCGATGGAGTTGCCTTCCCCCATTTTTACAGGGTAAGAATCCACAGACTACAAATGTACAACAAATAGAATCCAAGGGCTCAAAATATTCAGGTCCTAACTAAGAGGAAAATCAGGAAAAGAAAAAGGAAACCGAGGACCCGGAACAGGAAGCCGAGATCCCCAACCCATCAAGCAAGCCATCCATGGTTGTTACCCGAGAGAAACCACCCAATGAAATCGGCAGTCCCATCGTTTCTATCACTCCCCTACAGTCCACAACGGGACCCCCGATGCACGATGGATTTTTGGTGAAGAACTAATGCCCATTACTGTAGAAGAGTTGCCTCCGAACGAGTTCTTCTTTGATAAGAAGAGAAAGGCCATTGTGAAGCAAGAGCTTTATCGAGAAGCGGGCACAGTAGCGAAAAAATTCAAAATCCTAGATGACGGGAAGGCCATGAAAAAGGAGGAATTCGCCACTCAGATAGCATGGATGTTGGGGGATTTTGCTACAGCCAACCAATTTTTCGTCAGATCTCTAAAGGAACAATTAAATCAGAAGAATCGTTTGATCAGAACATTGGAGGCTAAGCTAGCTACAAAAGAGGAAAATGCTAAAGATCAGGTGAACATAGGTCTATAGCAAGCCAGAGCAGCCGATCAAAAGGAAATAGAGGGGCTTAGATCCTATCTCGAGCAAATATATCATTCGGCCCAGACCAGCCAAGCACAGGTAAGCCAACAAGAAGAACTGATCAGGCAGTTACAGGTAAAGTTGAATTCGACCGAGAGCTATGTTATAGATATCGAGATATTCAAATCCCAAGCCATTGAAATCCGAAAAAGAGTGTCAGTAGCTCAACAATATTTACTTGCTAAAGTGGAGGCTATCCAAAACCATTGCAGGACCATTGACCAAGTACTGGAAGACATTTCTTTGAGAGAAAGAGAAGCTGGAGCGACTCAGGTTGCTTTCCAAGAGGCTATTATAGCCACAAAAAAAATAGAAATGGTTAGTATTTCCAGGCTTTCCATCCCAGATCAAACCAGAGGTAATATCTTGCTAAAGGCATGGGAGCTTAATATATCAGAAAGCAGAGAACGAGCCAAAGAAATGAGAAATTATTGTGAAGAAACTTTCGGCTTGATAAATGAAAGTTTGTCGGATCTCGACAGGGAATTCAACATTGGGACACTGGGCCAGATCGATATAGCCAAGCACCTTCTCAATATCAAGGATAACTATGAAAAAGAGCAGGCTGAAATATCACAGATAAGCTAGACTGATATAGTCCAAGTGGATAAATGGTTAATAAAACCTAGTGTACAATTATGTTCTATCATCACTGAAGAATGAAAAGTAGGAGGAAGGCTACCACAGTTAGCAAAGGATTGTTACACTTTCGAGGCAAACAACCAAGCAGATCCTTCCAGGTTGATAGCCCAGTTGGTGGAGAGGTGCGTCACTTGCACCAAGCAGGCGAAGGGGCAGTTTTCCAGTGCCAAATAATGACAAGTGTTTGCCTGTTCTATTTTTAGAACCCGAACTGTAAAGAAAGGAAGGTTCTCTACCTACATGAAGGAGGACAAAGACAAAGAAGCGAAACGCTTAAATTTCCCATTTTTTAACTGAAAACTTCTGGAATGATTGAGATCCAAATGTTTAGAAGTCTGTATAAATATGCATTTTGAAGTGAGAACTAGGGTTGGACCTTTCTTGGCCGATTGTAATAGAGAATTTATTTCTTTTGAAAATTAATACAAAGCAATCCGAAGATTCCTGATTCCGTGAAGACTGAGTTATGAGTTTTGTTTTCTCTGTTATCTTACATTAAACAATGCTTAGCTACAATTTAGTGAAACTTCTACTGTGGTGACCAATTTTTTAGTCATCTAATCACTTGCAATTTTTCCTCTGTATCGGCTATCAATAGGTACAAGACCTGTGAACCTTTTAGATCTCTATATTTTATGATTCGTCAGATTACTTCTTTCCTTTTTATTCTTTTGTTTATAGGGCGATATTCTCCCTTGATAGGAGCCTCACATTGTTGACAGCTTAATGTTTTCTCACATTTCATACATGATTCTTTAAAAATTTAACTCGGTTACTGGAGAAGGCCTTTGGTTTGTGTTCTACCTTTAACATCGGATTTCAAAATTTCTCTTTTATACGGTCAAAAAATTGAAGTAGCATTTTAAACCTCGAACTTTCTTTTCATTTTCTGTTCCTCCATGACTGTGCCCTTTGCAAGATAGCCCAACATCGACCCCAACCTATCGGATCAAACCAACATCGCTTTGAACCTTTTTGACACCATACTTAAAACCGCCATCATCCGGGTCATACTGAAACATTCATGGGCCACAATTGAACGGGATATAAGTATCCAGGAACGTTTGGAAGCAAGACAGAGGGAACCTGATGATATGGTCAGCAGGATACAATAGTTGGTTGAAGTGCAACAGACGACAACTTAGCAATCAACCTTAGCTTCCTTTTCCCGAAGGTTGATTTTTCCCTTTTTTATCTTTTACTCACTTTTGGATGCCTAGACCTTGTACTTTCTAGCCTTAAGTACAGACTATGGGACAACATCTTTCTAGCGCCGTTGCCGGGGAACGAAGTTACAAAACCTTTTCCTTCGGAGAAATACATTTTTGCAAGTTTCTATCCTTTGATAGTGAACAAAGAGTGAACACCTTCTAAAGGCTATTTTTATCATTCGCTTGGTGACTCCACGTTTAAGTAAGCTGGAATCCGGTCGAAGGAACACCAGACAAAACCAGAATGGTAAACAGACCACGCTCGTTTCCGATCCCAAAAAAATACTGAAAACAAGAGGTTCCCTTAAGCCAACCACTGTAGCCTACCAGCTTAGGTACACGAAACACAATGCCGAGATTTATTTCGAACCACTAACTTCGCAAGAATCCCCCCCTAAAAAACCCAACCCAAATTTATCTCTCCCTGAAGTTAAAAATGAAATTCATCCGACAACCTCTGACATACATAAAAGTGAAATACCCTCAGTAAATTTATCAACAATCGATATCCCGTCGACCTTTCAGTTAGATTTCCCGACCTCGCTGAGTCTCAAAGAGTATACCATATACTCGGATTCCATGCCCGCAGGTTCCCCTAATTACATCTCTTGCAAATCTGAGGAACCAAGTCCTCGCATCCCTTTTCACCCTTCTTTAGTTTTTTCGTCTTTCGAAGGAGCTAAAGATTCGCTTTTAGTGTTCCAGAACCCTCTGTATAACGCACCGTTTTCCTATCCAATACTACCGATGGTTGCCTCCAGAGGGGGAGGTGGAGGGGTTTTAGGAGGATGAGGTTGAGGGGCTCCAGGAGGAGGAGGGGGGGGCCAAGGGCCGCCCCCGCCTCCCAAATTTTTCTCTAAAGTAGTTGCCAAATATGCTCCTCTGGTACTACCTGTCCCTCTTCATGACCTTCCTAAAAACTACATGAAAAACTTACCTAAATTTACGGGGGAAGGGGACCTAACCGCGACCGAACATATAAATTTCTTTGATCAGTTCGCAGATATCCTAGGTCTTGAACACAAAGACGTATATTCGAGGTTATTTGTTCAGAATTTCAAGGGACAGGTACGAACCTAGTTTCGAAGTCTAACCGCAGGTTCGATATTATCCTATGATTCCCTAGAAGACTCTTTCCTTAGACAATGGGGCAAAAGAAAAGACCATTTGTATTATTTGACTGAGTTCGGGTCTTTAAAAAAAAAATTTCGGAAACTGTTATGGAATTCATTCAAAGGTTTAACAAGTTATACAATAAGATCCCAGTTGAAGTTAAACCATCCCAACCCGCAACCAAGGTAACCTTTGCGGGAGCCTTCGAACCCGATTTCTCACTTCTGTTGAGAGAAAGGAGAGGGGCTACCCTGACCCGAATGCAAGATGATGCCATAGAGATTGAATCTAACATGATGGCTTCTGGAAAATTAAAAACAAAAGTAGAAACGGGAAACCGAGAAACCAAACGTTTTAGGGAACAAGCGGGACCCTCAGGGCCTAGTAGATCCTCAGATGATAAAATGGATGACATGGCCAGGATAATTAAAGAGTTATCAAATAAGATTTCCAGAATGGAGCTAGATCAATCCAAGGCAGATCCTTTCGTTAAGAGGGAATTCAGAAGAAACCCCAACCCTCAAAATAAACAAAGACAGATTAAAAATGAAGACCAAAAAATTCAAACCCCTTTAAAAAATGAAAATTTAATAGGAGGAAACGACCTGCAAGATTTCGAGGATCTAGAAGAAGACGTGAAAAATTTGGGTGATGACTGCACACAACCTTATTTAACTAAATAATATTATGATAAGTCCTTGAACACTCATCAACTGTCAAATAAAGATGATGACATAAACGACACTGATGTTTCTATCTATCAAGAAGTGACCGATCCTATAATGGCTGAGGTCCAACCTAAGTACAAACAAAGGCCTAGAAACAAACCCGCGTCGACTCCTCAACCCAAGAAAATTCTCCCAAGAGGTGAAATATACGAACCCGCACCAAAGGAGACCGAGATACATAATAGGAAACTAAAAGGGGCAGATTCACAGAATCCCAAAGTAAAAGAGGCTGAGACCCAAGCAAAAGAAATTAAGACAGCTGAAACACATATATCGGTAAATAAATTCATGGGAAATAAATCAGCACAAACAAATAAGTTGGAAAAGAAGAAGTCCGAGGTTTCAACCAGAGAAATGGACAAAGGTAGTGGAGGTTTCAGCCTTGAAAATGAGATAAATAAGATCAAAATACCAATCCCTCTGGTCGAATTAGCAAAGAATTCTGTGTATCGAAAGAAGATAACCAAAATGATAGGTTTTTCGGATCCATAAAGTCACTCTGACGTGATAAACTTGGAAGATGATAATCCTAATATCACTTTTGGTCCACATTTCAAGGGTGCCAGAGACACCGTCGCTCCCTTCTATATTACCTTGAATGTGCATGATCGACTACTGCATAATTGCATTGTAGATTCTGGAGCCTCACATAATGTAATGCCCAAGTCTATTATGGATAGACTAGGCCTCGAGATCACCAGGCCTTATGGAGACCTCTACTCTTTCGATTCAAGGAGAGTTAAGTGCATGGGTATGATAAAATATTTAGTAGTCACTCTTGCATAGGTTCCAGTGAAAAGTGTCCCGATGGATGTAGTTATCGTCGATATACCTCTGAAGTATGGCTTGCTACTATCTTGGTCATGGGGAGCCAAACTTGGGGGGTCCCTTCAAATAGACATGACCTACACCATGATTCCTATGTTTGGTGGACAATTTACTCGGCTATAAAGGGAAACGAGGCTAGCATACACAGTGAGCGACCCACATAATCCCAACAATTATCCTATTTATGTTGCCGATCAAGATCTAGGGAATTGTATTTTGTCTTTTGATGATGGTGTAAATAGCTGTACAGAAGACAATTACATAAATGAAAATGAATCAGGAAAGATAGATGAAAATATGTATAGCACTTGAATTTGGAAAATGTTTTTTGACGGTGCCTTGTCATATGAAGGAGCAGGTGCAGGAGTATTGTTTGTAGCACCTGAAAATGAATTTGTGATTCCTTTCTCTTACAGGCTTCAGTGGGATATAGACTACACCAATAATGTATGTGAGTATGAGGCTCTAGTCTTAGGGTTGGAAGCTGCCAGGAAACAAAACATAAAGAACTTGGAAGTATACGAAGATGTAGAGTTGATAGTGAAACAGATAAATCGGCAATACCAGGACAAACACCCAAGATTAGGATCTTACTGGAATTGCACCTGGGATTTAATAGAAAATTTATTCTCATCGGTAAATGTTCATTTCATCCTACGCTCTGAAAACTTGCAAGCCGATTCATTAGCCAAAGCAGCCTCAACATTCCCCCCCCCCTACAAATTTCAAAATAAGGTATCACATAGAAGTGAGGAATAAACCTTCCATACCAAACAACATCCAACACTGGCAAGTGTTTGAAGATGATGAAAAAATCAGGAAGTTCCTCGAGATGGTGGATGACTTCGCCGAAACCCACGTTGACCAAGAAAGCCAAAATGACCACACATGGATCATGCAAGAGGGAGAGGATCCTCAGGGGTTCCAGGAAAAGATCGCTAATCATCGCATGTTGGTTTTAAAGAACAATCATATTCCAAAGGGACTAATCCCTCTGGAGAGACTGTTCGACCAAAATGATATGCCCTTAAAATATGCTTTGCAACCCTAACCAGAAGAGGTTGAAGACTGCGACATAGGGACCGAAGAGGATCCTAGGATGGTAAAAATATCAAAGTACCTTCCTCCCGAGGTAAAAAGCAAGTATAAAGACTTACTCGGGAAGTATAAAGACATTTTCACTTGGTCATATGAAGAGATGAGAACCTATGACACCACTGTGATTGAACATAAGATACCCCTAAAGCCTGGTGTCAAACCTTTCATAAAAAAAACTCAGACAAATCAATCCTATTTTATTGCCTGTGGTTGAAAGGGAAGTCAAAAAACACCTGGACGCAAAAATAATCGTACCACTGAGATACTCCAACTGGGTAGCAAACTGGGTCCCGGTTAGAAAGAAAAGTGGGGAGATCAGATCGTGTGTTAATTTTAGAAATCTAAATAAGTCCTCCCTAAAAGACAATTACCCTCTACCCAAAATGGATCACATTTTAGAAAAAGTAGTTAGGGAAAATAGGATGTCGATGATCGACGGGTTTTCTGGGTACAATCAAATTGCTTTCAACGAGCATGATAAAGAAAAAACAGTCTTCACCACCACTTGGGGTACATTTATGTATGACAAGATACCTTTTGGTTTAATGAATGCAGGTGCTACTTTCCAACGTGCTATGGATATCACTTTCATCTGTGAAAGGGACAAATTCATGGTTATCTATCTTGATGACCTAACTGTTTTTTCTAAATCTGATGAAGATCATCTGATACATCTCAAGAAGACGTTTGAGAAATGCCGCAGGTTTGGTTTGTCTTTAAACCCCAAAAAGTCTCAGTTTGCTATGCAAGAAGGTAAACTCTTGGGCCATATTGTGTCTCGAGATGGAATTGAAATTGATCCTAAGAGGGTTGAAGCTATAGACACCATAAATATCTCTAGGAATGTAAAAGAGATTCAATCATTCTTAGGAAAAATAATTTTTTTGAGGATATTTATCCCAAAATTTGCTGAAATCGTGAAGTTGATCAAAGATATGCTAAAGAAGAACAAACAAAGTGAAATGGATAGTAGAAGCCAAAGAATTGTTTGCACGCATCAAGAAGTTCATAAATGAGGCACCCGTAATGGCAAGCCCTGATTATCTAAAATATTTTCTAATTTTCTCATTCACCTCCGAACACACACTTGCCGCGATACTCCTCTAGAAAAATGAAGAAGGTTTCGAGCAACCAATAGCCTGTTTTAGAAAAAGTCTTAGAGACGCTGAACTCAGATATGATATAATGGAAAAGCAAGCATATGCTATGGTGAAGGTGTTAAAATCTTTCAGAACCTATGTGCTACATTCCAAGGTAATTGCGTACGTACCCACCAGTTCCGTAAAAGACATTTTGGTTTAGTCCGACAGTGATGGGAAAAGGGGACGGTGGCTTGCTAAAATTCAAGAATTTGATCTGGAGATAAAACCGGAAAGACTAGTAAAAGGACAAGGTTTGGCTAAGCTCTTAGATGAATCAAATTTTAGAGCCCTCGGAATAAATGGCCTACAGGGATGTGAAGAGTGTGTGGACATGAACGAGCTTGATGAACAAATAACTGTAGTCAGAATCGAAGAGAAGTTTTCCTCATCAGATTGGTATAAAGACATTGTGTCCTACCTGCTGACCTTGAAATGCTCGAGCGACCTATCCCCATCTAAAGCCAGAACGTTGAAGATGCATGCGATGAAGTATTGTATATCTGAAAGTCAATTGTATTGGAAAGACCCACTAGGCTTCCTGTTGGTTTGTTTAGTTGAATCAGAAACATAGAAGGTCGTAAACATTTTTCATGAAGGAGTGTGCGGAGGAAATCACGCTTGGAGGGAAATGTCTTATAAGATCACGAGGGCAGGATATTATTGGCCCAAACTTTTCTCATACGTCAATGCCAAATTCAGAGCCTGTCACCCTTACCAATTGTTCACAGGAAAGCACAAACTCCCAGCGCTACCATTGCTTCCGGTCAATATGGAAGCCCCTTTTCAACAATGGGGACTAGATTTTATAGGCGAAATTAACGCTCATTCTAGCACTCAACATAAATGGATCCTGACTACTATAGATTACTTCACTAAATGGGTGGAGGCTATTCCAAATAGAAACGCAACAGATTCGGTGGTAATGGATTTCCTAGAAGAGAACATTTTGTCTAGATTCGGCTGCCTCCGAAAGATATTCATAGATAACGCCTAGGAATTTAAATCCATGGATATGGTTAGCTTTTCTGAAAAGTATAATATAGTGCTCGGTCATTCCACGACATATTATCCCCAAGGAAATTGGCTAGCGGAGTCTTCAAACAAGAGTATAATCACTATAATTAAGAAAGTGTTGAGCGAAAACAAAAAATCTTGGCATGTGCATTTGAAATACGCTTTGTGGGCTAATCAGATAGGTACAAAAAAATCTATCGACACTTCTCCTTTCCAAATGGTATACGGGACCGACGTAGTATTACCTATAAATCTAGTGCTTCCCGTAATGAAAATTTGGCAAGATGAGAAAGAAGAACCAAATCATGTCACAAGAAGAATAAACCAGCTGATTGAAGTCCAATACCACAGGGTTGAAGTGGTCGGAAGGCTGCAAAAATACCAGGACAACATGAAAGCGTTATTCGATCGTAAGGCCAAGGACATAGAATTTCTCCCCGATGATTTGGTTTTGAAATGGGATGCTAGGAAGGAGGACTCGACAAAACATGGTAAATTTGATCATATCTGGTACGGACCGTTCAAAGTCACAACTCTTGAAGGAAAAAATTCGTTTCTATTAGAGAATTTGGATGGTAAAATCCTCAACGCCCCTATCAACGGGCGTTATTTAAAGAACTATATGCAATAAATGGTTTCCAAAATTTCCACTGTATATACCGGTTTGTGTTTTCTTTTTTATTTTGGAATTTTTCTTTGGTAAGTCTACTTTCATCACAAATAAAATAGGTCAGTGTTTTTTCTAGAAGTAGAGATACGAAATTTTTAAAGCATTCATTTCTTTTAAAGAAACGATACTCTTCATGTTGTTCCCTCATAGGATCCCAGCTTGCATCCCAAATGAGCGAAAGGAATAAACAGATGATCATATATCGGAAAATAATTTTTCCGAAAACAGGGGATAGATTTTTTTTTTTCGTTATTTTAGAAGAGAATGAAGTGGTAAGGCAAAGGTACGAATTCCAGAGAGGTTTGCATTTCAAACGAAGGTCTCTAAAGTGCCATGACGGTCTCATAAGTATGACATGTCATTAAAATAACGAGTTCTTTCTCTGGTTTCTAAGAGTTTCACCTAGATAAATATAAGAGGTAATTAAAATAAGAAGAAAGAGGAAAGCGTCTTAGACAAAAGGTCCCAAGAGTCGGGTTTTAATCCATGACCCCTGTATTTCAAAATTCTAGACCTTTCTTTGTCGCCCTTTTTCTATCCTTGGATTTACCTTCTTAAAAATCCAAGTACCTTTCTGGGTTTCCTACAGGGGAAGAAGAGGTTACGTTTTAGCTTTGGAAGCTGGAAAACAGACCTTGGAAAGTAAGTCGGTCCTCATAAACTTCTAAGTCTCCTACTAAACAAAGTTATGCATAGGTTGATCCTGACTCTTCTAGGTTTTTTAACAGTCTTCAAAGGATTGAGGCTTGCTCAGAGGAAGGCCCCTGGAAGTAATTTTTCCCAATTTACCTGCAGGCTAAGGTGTTTTGAAAGTTAAGAGAAGGTTGGTCCCGAGTAATCAAAGCAAGTTGACAGACCTCCACTGCGAATATTACACAGATATCATCCTTGGTATGCCTTATACAAACTGATTGCCCCTACTTTGTGTTTTAAAAAGTAAAATATAAGATAGATGGTTAAAGGAAATTCAAATTTGATTTCCCCCATCTAGTCCAAGAAGACGATGAAAGGAAATTCATAAATGATTTCCCTCGTCTCAACATTTAAATGCATAATTACGATTCGAAGTGGTGAAAGGAAATTCAGTAAAAAGGGCCAGATAACTTCACCGGGGTACTGAACAGGCTCGCTGGCAGTGAAACAATATCTAATATATCTGTAAGGCTGTCATACGTAATTTTCACTCTACTCTGGTAACCAGACTTTTCGAAACCGAATCTACATCCCAAGTTTAGACATGACCCCCCCCAATTAAAAGCATGAAATTTACTTCGTTTGATGCAAGCCAAAATCCACAGGATCTGTTGAATTTCCTAGGATTGTTTTGATTATATTAAAGCAGACCTGAATTCAGTATCGAGAAGGAGAAAGTCATCGAAAGGGCTGTAGCTAAGTTTATAATGCAATTGAATGTTGAAAATCTTTTCATAGGTAAAGACGAAATCTCTTTTTCCCTCTGTATCCCCTTCCGAAAACAAGTTTGCAGAAAGAAACCAATGAATCCATTTACCCAATACAGGCACATGGTATACTATTCTTCCCATCTCGCAGGAAGACATGATCCCTAGTTGGAGCCTATGTTGGAGCCACCTTTTACAAGTGGCTGAAATATAATTTTTGAAATCAAAAGTTTACCCCGACATGCGAAGTGGCGATGGCCGTTATAGTCCTAAGTCACCATTTCTTAACCATTAAGAAAGTATATCACTTTTATTAACTCGCGCTATTGCACTTTGGGAGTTACAAGTCGCAAGGTTTTCAAACTCTGATATGCGAAGTTGTGAAACGGTTTTAAAAAGTTCACCCAGGTTAGTGTCAGGGGTAAGTCACTTTAAACCCTAGTTAAGCACTGTCGGGGTTTCGTGACTCGACAATCGCTCACCCAAAAAACTATACCTTCATAGCCCCGAGTCGCGAAGTCGCGATTTTTATTAATTAAGCATGGGTTAATTAAGAAATTAAGTCAGATCACGATTTTTTTTAACTAAATCGCGCCATCGCGATTTCGGGTATTTTGGATTCCAAGACTAGGAACAAAATTATCCGAGACGACGAACGCCGAAAAGAGGTTTCAAGGTTTCAAGGTACAAATTTAAAGGAATTAACTAAATTAATTAATGCCTTAAAGGACCTTTAACGCACATAGTCTATAGATGAGATTTTTGAATGTTTCCGCATTTCTTTATTATCACAAATCTTTTAAACATTTATGGCATTGATTTGAATCTTGATGATTTAATGGAAAATAAGATCTCATTTCACGCCTAAATCTTTCCATTAAATGATTTGACCATTCTGTCAGCAAGGACTCACGCAAAGTTGAAAGATTAAAGCAAGGGAGTTTCTTTTATTTGGTCAATTTTATTTCTATTTTGCACGCAGAGTTGTTTTTTTCATCGGGATAACTTCTTTCTGTGTTTACAGTTCTTACTACAGGAGATCTGAGCACAAAGTTTTCTATCATGGCTCCATGAAAAGCGTCTAAGGCGGCTGCAGAGAGTGCAGGTCAAGGATCAGATGTAGTTTTCGATACTTCACCCTGAAGTATTAATACTATCAAAACCTGGACATACATCTCCGACATTCTTCAGTCCGAATCGATGAATTGTTTAGATGATTCCAACGATAACGAGAAGGATGATTTGGCCACCAAATACAAAATTGTCATTCTAGCAGAGATGCACAAATTAGCGGCAAGGCCACGACTCCTTCCCTATTATGATATGATCAGATGGGTGCTAGACCATATGGATATCTCGACCAGGACTATCATCAACGAACAGAAGGTGACGGTTGGGACCTTTAGACCAGAACATTTGAAGGCAATGTATCAACTGTCACCCACACCAAACTTCACATACAATGCCGCGTTTATGGAAGGTTTCAAGGAGAAGAAATGTGAGTAATATCGTAGAACCTTTCCCGATATGATCAAGGATTGGGTTTCACACCTCGCAAAATTCAGGGCAGATTCTAATGGTATTTATTCAATCTCCTCTTTAGAGCCGTAATTTAGGTATATAGTAATGATGGCCTGTAGGTTGTATGGGAGGGAGGACACCACACACGTTTTCCTCTCGTGGGTGCCTCTGATTTATACAGTAGTTGAAGGTTGTTCTTTCGAATGGGCCAGACTGTTGTCTGACAATATAACCCGTCAAATTACCGAATATTGAGCGCAGAAGGCGAGCGAGAAGACAACCTCATTTTTCATGTCCGCCTACGTCATGGACGCTATTTATTTCATAACGCCTTTCCCTCTAATGAGCTGGAGCTGGACTCCATCTAATGCTGAGCCTATCCATGTCTATCACTCGAAACTTTGGGAGGATAAGGCCACAAAATTCATATACGAGATTTTCAATTGGGTAATGGTACCGATGCATGTTTCCATCTTCGGTAACCCACTGCCCAAGATTTTAGATAGCATTGCCGCCAACTTGAGTAGTGTGGCTGACTAGTATGTAGAAGTAGAATTTTCATACATCAGGGTTTTTGGCGCCTCTGTTCCCCCATATGCTCTGCCACTATTCATGCTGGATAAGCTTGTATGTTGCGAAATCGCCAGTCAAACCGTGCTCGGTGGCATAAGCAAAGAACTTAAAGGTTTTTTGAAGAAGGTATGGCCGCCCTTCCCCCTTCATTTTAATACATATTCTTTATTAGATTTTGGACATGCCAAAGTCGAGGCTACGACCTTGGAGGAATTTAAATTTGTCAACATCGAGTTCAGGAAACATGACCCACATAAGGTCGTGAGTAATAACATGGCGAGTTATGTCCTGAAAAGATACGAACAAGAGCACTTGCCTCATGAAGACATTTTTCGAGGTGCAAGATCCTATGCCGAGGTCCTAAGCTAGATTCAAGCCCTGTCGCATGGGGATAGGGCCGATCTTTTCAAGTTTCAGGAACACCGACGAAGCTTCCTTTCCCCAGTTTTATAGGATAAGAACCCACAGACTGCAGATGTACAACAAACGGAATCCAAGCGCTCAAAAGATTCGGGTCCTAACCAAGAGGAAAATCAGGAAAAGAAAAAGGAAACCGGGTGTTGGTTGTGGAGCCTGATTATCTTCTTGATTCAGAGGTCCTTCTTTCAACCGTGTTTATACCCCATGAAGTATTTACACCCCAGAAGTATGTACACTCTTCCACGCGGGGGAGTGTAGAGGGGGGGTACCCCCTCTGCGGGGTCCGGGGGCGAAGCCCCCGAAG
>JZKD02S2202822.1:431619-447366 GCA_000966675.3 Picea glauca
TATTAGAGAAATTATAATCCTTTTTAAACCAAATAATCCAAGTGTTATATCAATGTAGAATTATCATCCAATAATGAGAAATGAAAAAATGAACAAGCATACACATACACAGTACACCAATGTTTTACATGGAAACCCAAAGTGAGAGAAAACCTCATAATGATTTTTCTTATATGTTTTCAAGAATTACATTCATTGGAATCACCAAATTCCTTTGTTTTCCAGCTGCAACTGGAAGGAGCCTCCAACCCCCTAGTTTCTTAGGCTACAACCTGAGGGAAGCTCCAACTCCCCAATTCTATGGCTACAACCGGAAGGAGGCTACAACCTCCTATGTTCTCTGGCTACAACCACATGTCCTTTCCTCGTCCAACTACCCTGAAGTAAAAGTAGAATGATGGAACCAATGTCACACTATCTCTGTCAGATATACCACTGTAAACCTGTACCAATAAACCTGAACCATGCATCAACTATGCATCAACCTGTACATCAACCTATAATTAACCTGTACCATAAACAAGTGCATCAACCATGCACCAACCTGTACGAAACAACCTGTAATCAACCTGTACCATAAACAAGTGAAACCAACCATGTACCAATCATGTGTCATCAATATGTACCAACATCATCAACTATACACGTCATGTATGTGCCAACTCATCAACTACTTGTCTCAACCATGTACACAAAATGTACCTTAACCAAAAGACCTCATCGATTTAATCATCCAAATATGATTTGTAACTCTATAATAGACTTGGTGTATATGGTCACATACCTGCAAACCTTCCTTAACTTTAACAACAAGAGACTAGCATTTTCATCAAACATTTCCTTAGTCTCACATGACTAGTTTTGGATTAGTCAACAACCCCAACTTGAAATAATCATAACTTTGTACCTGTAATGAATAAAGATATGAAACTGATACAAAATGTTCTTCAACGTGTTTTATTTAATTCCTCCAGGTTTCACTACTTGAAACCTCTCAAAAAAGGAGTTATACCAAAAATGACATACCTTGCTGAATTCTGGCTTATTCTAGAGAGCGACCTTGTAGGGCGTTCCCCGCACAGAATATTTGTTGAATCGATGTGAAACTATTACAAAGAATAATACAGATTTTAATATAACTAAGACATTTGGTCTTACTAAATTTAGATCTGTTATGAATAATTTATGACATTTTTACCCGAAACACCTGTTTTAGACTAATTTCAGGACTAGCCACAAACCCTATTTTCCACGGAGTGTAACTCAAAAAATACAACGCCCCACAAGATGATTTTTTTATCAAATATACTTGGATATGTTTCTTAAATGGTATAGTAATTTCACGGTCTGAATCATTCTATAAAAAAATTTATTGCGAAAATGGTGAGATGACCTATAAATAACATACCTTAGAAAACATCATCAAAAGAATTTATCCTTCCTTGAATTCCGACCTTCTTTTCTTCACCTTCCCTCAGAAATTCGGCTTAGATATCCTTTGGTTACCTCAGACACCTATAGATATTCAATATTCTCAAGTTTGATCTAAAATGAGAGAGCCTTGACTCTTATTTATACTCTCCAAGTAGCTTCCTTAAAAACATCTTCTAGGTCACTTTGCCCACTTTCCTTAGTTTAGGGTTAACCCACTTCTAATTTATCCATTAAATTTATTATTTAAATAATTAATTTGTATTCACTTTGAATTATAGTACATTCATCACTTCACTTTATTATTTACCTTCTAAAATCTCTTAAACAACTTTGACTACTTTGACCTTTTGGGGCTTCTAGATGACATATGAGTTTCCTCCAACTTCGTAAGGCCATAACTCTCAAAATGTGAGGAGTTATGTGACGTTCCACATACCACTAGAAATGGAATGACATGTACTATCCATATGTAATAGTATTACCTGAAAATATATCAAAACTCATACAATTATTCATCAAAGAAACTTGGGTCTATTACCCAAACCTGGGTTCTCCAACTTCTCATGGCCATAACTCTCTAACTGTGAGGAGTTATATGACGTTCCACATACCACTGGAAATTTCATGAAAAGCAATATCCAGATAGGATTGTTTCATTGAAAAATTCACCGACCTTCATCTCATTATTCCACAAATAAGCATGGGTTCTCTAACCATACTTCTAGGATAACTCAATCCGCAAAGCATCTTCCCGTGAGGGATTTCACCATAAGGGGACCACTTTGGAGTTCATCCATTTCTACTTATTATCAAACATGACAAGACAATAATGAGTCATCTTTACATAAAAAAAACTTGGTTCCATTACCCAAACCTTTGTGCTACTAGGATTTATTCAAGGGTTGACATCAATGACAACCAACCTTAATCAACAAAAGGTTCCCCAAGGGCAAATAAAAGAAATCTTGTGTTGGTTTGTGGGTAAAATATTAATTTGATTAAACTGGAGAAACCATCCATCAAAGATATTATTTCACCGTCGGCACATTCATCAACGATCTGGTCAACGAAAGGGTTTGGGTAATTATACTTAGGACAAGCCTTATTTATATCCCTATAATCGACGCAAATGTGAATGGTACCTTGTTTCTTATTCACCATAACTAGATTGGAAACCCAATTAGTCAAAGCCACAGGATAGACAAAGCCAACTTTAATACATTTTTAAAATTCAAGCTTGATAGCAACAACTTTGCATGGATGTACTAGATGAAGTCTCCGCCGAACAAGTTTAGCATCCAGGTATGTATTAATCTCATGCACACCAATATCAGGATTGATACCTGACATTTCTTCGTAACTCCAGGCGAAAACGTCACAAAATTCTTGGAAAGGGGTTTTATAAGTGTGGACCTCATCAGTAGAACATGGGGCCTTGGTATGAACATTCTCCACGACTCCGGGTTTAATTGATATGTCGAGAGGGATGATAGGTGAAATTTTACTCAAGTTACCTTCGTAAAAAACATCGTGTGTTGACTCAGGAACAAAAGAAAAAACAACAACGGTCGACAGAGTCAAAATCCGTTGGTAACTCTCTATAGTATCATTCTCTAGGAAGATGATAGAGATATGATGCCCATCATCCCATGGGGTATATTCCATATACATGACTGACATGATCATCTCATCAGTATGAAAGATCACGTGAAACGGGTCCGAAGATGCATCACAGAGAGAAGGAGGAGAGGGGGTTTTTGATTGAATATCTTGGTAAGCAAATTCAATCAGACTTAAAGACATATTGTCACCGTAACGAAGACAATCACCAGGATCAGGTACTTTCCATGGGTCAGAAGACTCAAGGGCTTCACAAACAGAGGTGGAGATTATATTAATCGATGTGACAAAAGGAGAAGGAATATCGGGTGGTGGGATTGGAAATGTACCCATCAAAGTTGAATATTTCAAAATACCCACGCCGACATTATCGTAACCGAGAGGTGTCTTCGAGATAAAAGGAACGTTGCTAGTACGAGAATCAGAATTAAAGAAGGCCAGTTGGTCAACAATAACAACTTTTCCTTGGTGCGGGAAACACATCACACATAAAAGGGTAGACACAACTACATGCATGGAATCGATCCAGCTACGACCAAGTAGAAGGTTATAATCAAGAGGTGCATCGACGACCTCAACCTCTACATTGACCGATTTATCTTCCAATGTAATAGTCAACGAGGGAAGAAAACTGTAAGGTTTAAAACCTGTACCATTGAAGGCCTTAAGTGTATTCTGTGATTCAGTGAGAGAAGGAGAGCCAATAGATTTCCAACAAGTAACGAACATAACGAAAGTCGAGGCTCCTTCATCGATAACGGTTCTATAGATATTCATGTTTTCAACAATAACTTGGATCTAAATCTCTAACTAAGGAGGGAGTCTTGGAATATGATCTTCCAAGTCAAAGATTATTAAATTAGTATCCGTGGGGTCAATTCCACCAATGGCCTTTAACAATGCCTTTCATTGAGTGGGAAAACTTTAAAGGACTTCGAGAGCTAACATTGTAGAGGGTGCTTGTGCAAGGTCTTCTACAATGTAGTAGTTTTGTGCAACATGCATGTGAGGATTGAACACAAAATTTCGAACAACACCCTTGGGAGGAGGGAAAATAACTGTATCAAGACCCGGTCTTTCGAGATGAAGAGGAATTTTTGGAGGTGAAGTTGGGGGAGGATGTTGAACCAATGAGGGTGGGATATTATCAACTTTCTCCTTGGACAAAGACTAATCTTTGGCTCGATTTGCGACTGCAACTTCGTTCTTTTTAGAGTCACCAATACACATAAGGACATAAGAGGAAGTAGAAGGAGAGGGTTGGTCATGAATGACCGATTGGGCTTGCTGCTGAGAAGGGAAAGGTTGTGATAAAACAATAGGTGTAGGAGGATTTATGGTCCCTTGGAGGAACTTACTGACCACATCATGTTGTGGACAATCTTTCGTGTAATGATCGACACCACAAATAAGGAAAGGGTAACATGATTTACGTTTATCTTTCTCATTAGTGGTTTTCGTTTTTTCTTTATCATATTTTGGATTATTATTCTTTTCCTCCTTGTTCTTACCCTTCCCTTTATTTTTATTTTGATTCTTCCTCGTAGGTGTGGATTGAACATAATTAACCTCAACATTTTTACCGGTGGAAGGAGTAGGAGTAGGAGTATTTTGTGTATTAGAATTATTAGATTTGGGATTGGCGTGACCAACGTGTGTATACTGAGTCTCAGCATGAAAGGTTCCAATCACACCATAAACAACAAGAGAAGCTGCTGGAGGTGTCAGGGTATGGTTTTTGGAAGGATGAGGAGCATCAGGGATCAAATCGTAAAGCATTCCCGTTTGCAAATAAATGAGATCTAGATACTGAGCATGACTAATCACCTTATCTTTAGTGACAACACCACCCATGGCGACATCATGAGAAATAGGTCCAATGGGTGATTTGGTAAACCACTTAGCCAATAGTTGATCAGGAAGAGGAACTTTGATTAAACGTCTTCTTCTCCTCCTCTCATGGATGTGATCAGAAATATGAGTGGATGAGGATTGTTTGAAAGAACTCAAAATTTTAGTTCCTGTCTCCTATCGAATCAACAACTGGTAATGCATCAAAAAGTCCATGGATAGGGTGTTAAATTGATTGAAGAATCCTTGTGGTAACTCGATGTACTATTTTGCTGCCAAACCCATGAGAGTTTGTTGGAAAAGACATAGTTTGATGGAGTCATCCATCAAGGAGTTGGATGAACAACACAGATGAAAAGTCATAACATGATTATTCATATCTTCTCCTGCTCGAATGCCAAATTTAGGAATGTCGGACGGTAACTTGGCCGGTGTGGCTGGCTAATAAGGAGAATGTAAGATAGGATCATTCAAAATCCTAGACAAATCAGGTAAATCCAAAGTGGCGAGAAAAGGCAATTGTCGATTCACTTGGTGAAACTGGTAGTTCTGAGGGGGAAGCCTTGTAGGTATACTAGTAAGACCATAAGCTGTCTGCAAATAATTAGACAGTCCTAATAGATTCGGTTGTGGAGGGTTTTGAGGCAAATATCCCACAGGGTTGGGTTGATTAGGTATGTTCCATTGGAAAGGAACATTAGATTGAAATTGTTGACCCCAAGTGGGATTCAAAGAACCTAGATATGGTTGATCGAGTTTAGGGGGTACAAAAGAATTGAATTGAGGATGTTTCCCCTTAGACGGTTGTATAATCCCTTGGAAAGGAAGACTCCAAGGCTGAGATTGTACCACAGGTATGTTTTTTCCATAAACCAGGTTATGGACTCCAGCCTGAGGTTTCCCCCCAAGTTGAGGTTGTGCCCCAATCTGAGGTTGTCCCCCAAATTGAGGTTGACCTCTAATAGGAATATGGAAACCAGAAGTGATATAAAGACTGGTGCCTCCAACTGGATTAGAGCCACTAGGGCCAGGATGATGAGATCCTCCCAACAAAGGTGGAGGAGGAACATAAGGCCCTCCGGATAGTATCTGGGCAGGTGTAGGAACAAACTGACTCGTAACGTTGTACGTAGGGGGAACGAAAAGTCCAGAACCTCTAGAATGAACCTGATTAGGGATATAAATGGATGTATTCAAATCTCTATACTTAGGGGAAGGGATGGATTTGGTCTATATAGAAGTGGTGTTCTAATAGGATCTTGAGAGATAACCACATTTTCGGTAGAAGCCATGGTAGCTTATGAGATCACCATAGAATGGGCCATTTGGAGAGGAAGGATTGAGTGAGAACCGACCAACAACTAGTCTAAAATGGTGGTGACATTACTAGTGGTACCAGTAAAATGGTCTAAAGGTACCGTATAGGTAATAGAGGTCTCACGAATTTGAGATGCCATAGATTGATCAAGACTCGCTCCTAGGTTGTCATAAAGGTCACGTACTGTCAAAGCGACGAAACTAGAAGTTTCGATAGTGTGAGCCGGGGTCCTAAATGATTCACTGTGAAAAAGTGGATCCTCTACTCTAGATATGGCATTTGGTCTAGTAGGTACTTCAAAATTCTCGTCAACCATGAGCTCTCCTGATGATTTCATCCGAATCATACATGGATTTCGTACAACAGTCAATAATGGATTGACAGGGAGTCTGAATGCCTCTAAATAATCCAAAACAATTCTAAATTGTTCCAAAGAGTGTGTACTTCCAACTTCAGAAGCCACTTCATGGTTGACTACTCCCTCGGGAGAGCCTTCTGGTGAGTTAGGAAGCAAATGTTGATAACCTTCTGGATCTTCTAGGGTTATCCCTTGCATCCTACATGAATGATAAAGGCCGATGTTGGTTGAACCAAGTAAAGAAAAAAAAACATCTATGGCCAAATAGAGAAAACAAACAACACTCACTAATAAAATCTAGGAAGAAAACCAAGCAAAAATACCTTCTTATTTCGAAGTCACTAGTTGGTGATGAAATCCAACGTTGCGAAATCAAGACAAGAAGGGGTTGGGATAAAGCAGGTGGAAAAGTTACGTTGACGACCTGCTTAATGAACTTACACCCTGGTGAAATATCGCACACATAATTGTGGGTATACCCTCCAAGGATCCCGAGTGAGTTTGGCCAACGTCGATTCCAGGTACTGTGAAGACTTGCCCCTCCAGAGTCACCTCGTGTAAATACCCTAGAGATATAGGCTACTAAGGTTACCAACTACAACAATGATTCCTGGGGAAACAATTGATAGTTCGATCCACGTGCAAAGGCAAGATATCTAGCTCAAAATCAACTCGAAAGGCTTCCACTCATAATTGTGGGTATACCTTCAAGTGATCCCTAATAAAACACATAATCTCTACACCAATACCAACAAAGTAGGGTGAGTAACTCTTCCAGTCTCAATGCGACCTCATGATTGACCCTTGTGTTAGAAGGGCTTCCCAGGACAAAATGTAGCAATTGGATTTGAACTCTCCCTATCACAAGATACTATTGTGTTTTGATGCTTTGGAGAGTTTGCCTTACAACCTATTCCAAAGTGATATCCTAGATAATGTTGGTGAAAAAGATCCCTAGAAAATAAAAGTTACTAATAAATTTGAAATTTACGCTGTATTTTAGAAGCTGTTGCTTACTCAAAAGGGAGATGAAGATGAAATTGATGAAGTTGTGACCTTGACCCAACAAAATGCAAAAAGAGATGAATGTCCAATTTTTCAATTCAATGAAATCTAATTACAGTAGGGAGAAGGTATTATTTTTAAGTACAAAAAGCTACGAATTGCAATTCCTTAATTTCGAAAGAACACAATTCCAAATAACCACCAACTACAAAATTTTCTGATTCTTCTCTTTAACAACTATTTCGAATGTAAGGATTTTCTTGTGAGGGATTACTAAAAGAATAAATGAATTCAGTTCTTCCTTTGCAAAACAAAATCAGAGATGTAATGAAAAAAGGAAGACGTAGCCCAAGAAAATCAAAACACTCTCAACACAATTCCCAAATCAAACTCGTAATATGGTCAAAAATGAAAAAAAAACAAGAAAAACTTTTGTCATATACAAGAAAAAAGTGTTTCCTAATCAATAGACAATCTAAAAATAAAATGAATCCAAAACTTCATACAAACCAAAGACTCTTTGTCAAACAAGCACCCATATCAAGATCCGAGATTATATCCTTGTGATAATGATCACAAGAAAAAAACTTTGCAAAATGCAAAGAAAGACTTTCAATCACTGAAAACCAATCAAGAGAAAGATTTAAACTCAGAGATCAATCAAACATGGACATTAGAGGTTCACCCTAGGAAATCAAATCAAAACTGGGAGGGAAAAATAAAAATTGACTCACTCCAACAAAATCTACAGGAGTTGTCGCAGGATGGGTATAGAACATAGTGCGACGAGCAAGGGTCGTCGCAGGTTGTTAGCAGGGAACAATGTGATGTCATCTCACTGGATTAGTCAGGAAGGGTACGACGTTTATGGGTCGTTGCATGTTGTCAATGAGACACAGTGCGACGATCTCTATAAATGAAAGAAAATTGGGAGAAAGACAAAAAATCTAATGGAACTTCTAGACCCAATGAGTCTAAATGGATCACCCACAAACTCAGAGAATGAAATTTATCAGAGAAAGGTAGGCTAAAGGAAAATAGGAAGAAAAAAATCAAAAGGAGGTTGTATCCCCAGTATGGTCGCCAATGTTTTTATGGGACTTATGGGTAAATGCAGACATAAACAAATCTTCCTAGATCCACCTAGATCTAGAACGAAACAGAACAAAACATGGTGCTTTCCCTAAGATCTAAACATTGAGCTTATTATTTAACAAGATGTATGCAACATACCGTTTAAATGTCGCTCTCTCCTGTCATCGTCATCCTAACTCCACTCTGGTGCTCTTGTGATATGGGATCTGCAAGGGAACACAAGCCAACTAGAGCGAAAGAAATATAATATACTCAACGAGAACCTATGTATGTGATCAAGGAATCATACAATAAAACAAAGCAAGTTTTATGGGAAAGAAACATATCACTTCATTATGTTGAAAGGAAAGTGGAGATTACAACCAAAGCCTTGATGTCGCAAGGTCCCCTCTCGATGATTCTTTGCTCCAACACACAAAATTTCTTTAAACTTGAATGAAGAAGATCCACGATGAGTTGATGAACTGAAATGAACCCTCAAGCATGCACTAAAGTAGAATTCCTCATCCAATTCTTAGCCTTACATCAACCTTCTATGCTTAATCTTGCTTCTTCTTGCTTAACCTTTTCCATGAGAGATCCCTTTTTATATAGGGGAAAGAGATATGGTTGAAGAGATTAGGATGATCCCACCAAATCAAAGAAGAGAGTAAGATCCAAACCACTCAGATGCCACCTCATCTTCTAGAAGATCCCCTTCTAGAACTTTCGTGAAACTTAACCTTTTCTTAGTCTTTTGACATCTTTGCACCCCAATTGTAGAGAAGACTGCAGAGACATCACAGGCCATATGTAGGGTAGGGGGTGATGATCAGGCATCATCTCACCCTACATATAGTGCAGCCTGTGACGACCTTTGTTCATAAGGTTTTCAAGAAGAGAAAGCCAGTCACTCCCCTCATGGTAAAATATTATTTTTGGGAACATAAACACATGTTTTTCAATGGATCACTGGGGTGACCAAAATAATTTGTAACATTTTCCTAGAATCATATGGTTAATCACAACACTTACAGGTATTGTGTTGGTTCTAAAATTCACTTTGGGAGAAATTTGGTCCTTTCAGCTCCTAGATAGTGCTAAGTGCACTAGATGTTAGTTGGCAGTTTTGGAGGATTTATAAATTTGTGCTATTAATGCATAAACTCAGTATTAATGGATTGATCAAAAGCCTGTACATCATATATGACCTAGAAACTAACAAAATTAAATTTGTATGAAGCAACAAAGAACACGATACCCGAACTTTCATTCAAAAATGCATTTGGTCACAATTTTTTGGTGTCCGTCAAAGTGATGTTTTCATCCCTGAAACAATTTATTTGTATGATTCCGTCTATTAAGATTCCAATTCAACTGATGGAATCAAAATCCGAGGTCTGCAAGTGTCAAAATGATTGTCTAGGATTTCCTACGAGGCAAGCCTCAATAGTCATGGCCATCATTAGAAATGGATCCACTCAAATGATAGAACAACATGTTCAGTTATATTTATACAAAATTTTCTTATTTATCTCCACGTTGCAAAAAATGACACCTCAATCGGGCATCATATGAGGAAGTTACGAGCTTTTGAACTCAAGCTCTCATTATCTCTTACCACTTCGACACTTAGATTTTTTCCAATTTTTTCTTTCCCCGGCGGAAGGAGGAGTTATATTAAGCTCTTATGAGATGCTTGGAGGAGTTATCTTCAATACTTGTGATTTTCTCAAGGAGTTTCCTTCAACAATTTTGATCTACTCGGAGGAGTTCCCTTCAACTCTAACGAGCTGCTCGAAGGATTTGCCTTCAAAGCCTCCGAACAAGCTCGGGGAAGTTGTTAAGAAAACCTTTGAGCAAGTTCATGGAAGTTGTTAAGAAAGCCTTTGAGAAATTTTGGATAATTTATTAAGAAATTATTTGAGAAAGTTCAGGGAATTTTTTAAGAAATTCTCTGAACAAGTCGGAGGAGTTGTCATCAACTCCTCCAAGCACAAGAAAACTAGCTTTCGTAAAATGGTCATAAATGTTGACTCAGGTGTCTATTTTGCACGTTATTTATACCGTTGGAAAGGCATTTCTAATATATAAAACTTTTTAGTGATATGTTTTGATAAATTACTATCTTATTACCATATTTTTTGGAACATTAATATATGGTACCTTGTTGGCTACCCTGGAAAACACAACACATCAAATTATGAGCAGAAGGAGCAAGAATTTAATATAGGGAAGTTTACTTGATATTCCAATCAATTAATGCCTCAATTATTTTCATTCAAATGATTATTTTTGATAATTTATTTGGATTTATTATCATCTATTGTATGTCGAATGTTGTCAGGTACCGAGCGAAGGAGGATCGTGCTTAACATTCTCACAATGAAATCTACAGCTAAAGATGACAAAGGAGAAATAACGATATATGTGGCAGTGATGGAGGAGAAAAAAAGAAAGTATCAGGTGAATGTATGAAGCAAGGATATAGAAACTCCATGATGATCGATTTTCAAACTTAGGACGACGAAGATTGCCCTAAACCCAAAGATAGTCTTCATGATTCATATGGCCCAAATTCATGTTGACTTACTAGCACTAGGAGACAAATTCGAAATGTAACCATTATCCTTATTGATCATCATTACAAAGAGGATGAGGAAAAATAATGGAAGATGAAAGGTCATCAAGGGAGATAAAAGGCCATAGGTCTTATTGAAGCTCAATAAATACTAGAATAGATCCCAAAGAAAGGGTTTTTTGGCTCTTCAAACATTCTACACCTTTGAAATACTTTAAGATATAGTGTTAACTAAAATTGGAGAGTTGTCCTAAGAATTTTCATCTACAATTGTTGACACTGTTAATACGGAGAAGCCCTCAGGGCCAAATTTTGACTGAGATAAGGAGTCACATGTGTTGCTATTTTTCCACAAACTATTTCAACCAAAATGTTTGTTGTTCACATGGGATATAAGAGTATGTTTGTTTATGGAATATTCTGATGCAATATATGCCTTCTTGCAATTTTTCATTCTTTCTTATATTACATGTCTTGAGAAAATGAGCTGCTAATGTATGTGATATAGTGACTTAGACTATTATGGTTATGTATTCATGTGCATGTATTATCTGACTTTATTGCTTCATTTCAACTATCTGGGTGAAGCTACTAGTAGAGCTAGTCTCATACCACAACTCAGTCACTTATGTTAATTCCCTCCTAGATAGGATAGGTTAGATTAGAATTAGATTAGGCCTGCATTTAGATAGTCTTCATCTACATATTCAATTTTCACAACCACCCATCACTCACCCTCATCGGTGGAATGGGCCGCAACTGGTAGAAACAAACCAACAATGGTTGCTGGTCCAAAATATGGATTGGTATCCTATTCCAAACGGTGAGAGGTCTAATTGGGAATTCTTACCGGGGATAAACCCTTACTATTTTCGGGAGAATTTGGACCTGTTAACACTTGGTAATTTCTTTGGGTTGTATCAAAGAAACCCCAAGGTAACCTCAAACCAACTTTAAGTTGTATCTTTCCTATACAACTAGAGAGGGCTCTCTCAGATATGTAAAATACTGAAAAAATCTCACAAATATTTAGCAATAGGCACACATAGGTCAGATTCTTCCATAGGACAAGTTTTATTTTTTGTTTAAAGGGTTGGTAGGAAAAAAAAGAGAAGGGAACCATTGGGAAATGGGGTCAAAGTTTGAACTTAAAAATATTGAATCAATAGTTGATGATGTACTCTCAGAAAAAAAAAAGGAAAAATAAGTATTGTTTTTCAACAAATTATCAATTTTGGGATGACAACAGAAAAAGAAAGGACAACCCAATACACTAAGAGCACCTAACAAAGGGTGAATTCTTAATATAACTTTAGAATAAAAATAAAAAGGAGATAGATCGCCATAGACAAAGCACCGAATTTAGATGAATTATGAACATGAAATCCTTAACATTTGAACAAGTATTTACTATATGAATGGATCATTAGATGCAAATGAATTCCAAACATTTGCTCTTAGCTAAATACTACAAATACAAAAAAAATAATGGAGATAAGCATTAACAGGAAAAACATACCGAGAACAACACCGTGATGAATCTTTCCCTCCGAAAGCACAATACTTCTATATTAATTCATAAAGATGTTTTGAGAATTTGATACATGGTCCAAAATCCTTTCTGGCTCAAATTCCTACCCCTCATTTATACATGGAGAATAATATATTATATATCTAAAATGTCTTACTAAATAGTTACAACAAATCTACACAAATAGAAATAAAATCCAAAATATCTGGGCTCATCCCATCAAATGTTTCCTATCTGCGTCTCATAGGATCTTCTTGCCATGCAATCTTATTTGAGATTTTTAATCTCCATATCAAGCCAACTAGGTTGATCTTCCTCGATTCCTTTGACTTCTTCAACTTTAGCCACCTTTTTTGGTTTTTTGGATCTTTTTATTCTAATAACTTGTGTGCTATCTTCATCCTTAGATTTATATATATTAATGATCAAATCTTTTAGAAAAGGGTTCAACCTGATCTCTGTGCTTAACCTCAGTTTATTAATAGATTCTATATGAGGTTTTTTCGTTATGACTTGTGCAACATGCCTTTCTCCCTCTTTATCTAGCACTGCTAGAAATGATTTTGTCATATTATTCGAACCTTCTGATTTGTTGGAAACAACTGAGTCTTTCTCTTTCATTAAACTTTTCCCCTTAGCATCCTTTGGTTTGTTAGGAAACATGGGCATGTTTTCCCCCATAACCACACACGAACATAATCAAAATGAGCAGGATGAACTGAATGGGTGATTTAATTTGCAAATATTTCACTCTGAAATAAACCGTAAAGTTCTCTTTATGATATCTCCTAAAACATAATGATACTACTTGTATTTGAGCATAATCCGCAATCAATCATAATCATTGGCTACTAGATAATGATCCTATGGGAATAATGACCTCTATGTTGTCACGTTCTCCATGATTTTCAGCTGTAAATATGCAATGATGGTTATTTGATTTTGACAGTGTCAAATCATTAAGATTTATTTGGTGGCACTTGTGTGTGCATTTTTCACTACGTGGATGAATGGTGTGCAAGCATGGTCCTCGTGACTTTCCCCTTTAATGAATTGGCTTGACGTCAAGATTTTTTGTCACACGTAGCTCTCAGAGTGGACCCTTGATGTGATATTATCACATGATTTCAAAATTTGTCGAGGTTGGTTTGGATCCATACCGCTCTAACTTCCATGATCAATCACAATTTTCCACGTACCCCACAATCTATACCACGGTTTGAATTGCAGAGATCACTTTACACTTTAAAATTCAATCATTTTGTAACTCTGTAATAGATAGGAGCCATCAATATTTTTGATGATCTATGGTCTGGATGACCTCGCTGCAATATGCATTAGCCTACTATTTTAGCTCCCCCGCTAAGGTTTCGTCGGTCTGTCAAATTAAGGTTCTTCTTAGTACACTTAGAAATGACACTATTGTTTTCTGTTTTTTGAAAGAACATCAAACAAGAAATACTAACATAGGCTCCTACTAGGGATGTCGCCCTCCTTATGAGGCACCAAAGAACTCATTGATTTATCCCAATCCTAAAACTCGCAACTTGTGATTTATCCCGCAACAGACAAACTCTGCAACTGAAAAATAAACTGCAATAAAAACTACTGCAAATTGATATCTGAAGATGAAAAGAATCAATATTGTAATCAAATTGTAATTTCTATTGACACACTTCTGAAAATCATAATTAAAAACTGCTAAAACATGCTTATAGTGCTAAGCTTATTCCAACACACCCTACCTACCCTAAGCTACTCTGTGAGTTTCTAGATCAGGTAAAATAAAAAATCGAGTGCAACCATATAAACACTTTGTCAACTATTCGACCTCCTTTCTCACACTCCTTTAGAGGAAAAAAAAAAAGAAAAAAAACCTACTTAGCAACCACTCCAATGAAAAATTACAAATAGATTCAATTTTGAAAACATTCAAAAGCTTAGGGCAGCTTGCTGACTCTAAGAAAAATGCAAAAGGATCCTCAAATGAATACACAAAATAATCATACTGTATTAACCCTTCAACTGCATCTTTGCTTTCATGAAAATCCAACTGTTGATTGTCATCAAAGCACTGGAAATATGCATTGTACTGTTGTAATAAAATAACTTTTGGGAACAAATATATATCTGATTTTGACACTAACCCATGATCACTTTTACTTTCATACTTACAACTTATTATAGGCTTCGACATGTGACTATTAAAACCTTCCATATAATCATTTACTGGGTCATTAAAAATAATAATAGATTTCTGCTGATTTATAATTTCCAAATCTTGATTCATATGACTTTGTTCCATCTTAAATTTCTCTGCCTCATTAACAATGTTAAAACTTTCCTTCAAAATCTTAAATGAAGAAAAACATAATGGCACAATTTTGTCTTGAGTTGATTCACAATGCTCTTTATGTCCAATATCATTAGTATGAGATTGTTGACTTGTAAAATTTTGCAAATTTTACTTTAGTAATTGGAATGAGGAAAAACACAAGGGTAAAGTCCCTTCACCTAATTTGATACTTTCCTCATGTTCTCCATTGCTGTCATAATTAAAGTCTGCAGTCCAACTGTTTTCCTTGGATCGATGAAAACAATCATTTTCTAATGGATGAAATGCAGTTGCTTGTTTTGAATAGGTAAGCTCAAAATCAACAATATAGTCATCATCATATTCATCATACTTGGTAAATTCAACTACATCTTGAATGTCATCAATCATGAAAACTAGACCATCAACTTTCTCTTTAACAAATTGATTTGTAATTTTACCTTCATGACACTCCTTACTGAAAATTTCGAAAGAATCCATGACCAAATTGTTTATCTTCTCATGATGACATAAACCCAAATTCAAATTAGCATCAAAACCATTTGGGCCAACAACCTCTTCTTGAAAAGGTGAAATACATTTCTCAACAAAAACATCAACATTTAAAACTTCAAGAGCATGCATAATACTGTCACCCTTC
>JZKD02S2202822.1:447376-465775 GCA_000966675.3 Picea glauca
GACAACAACATAAAACAAATTATTTATGTACTTGGAAAATACATGAGGTAAGTATTGTTTTATAAGGAAAATGTACTTCTTATGTGATTTGTAGTGGAACTTATTGACATATTATTTTTTATCTGCAAGTTTATTAAGGTATTGGAAGAGAGAAATTAACGATATGGGACGGTTTATGGACTCAAATTTGACTCACACACCCACTTTATTCCATCATGAATTCATCATGTACACCATAAAGCCTAATTTTCTTTCAAAGTACACAATTTGGTTGATGCAAGTTTTAAGTTTTCCTCAATATTTCTTCATTTTTATTTTAGGTTCTACATTAATGTATATACAATGTATTTGTGTCATAATTGTGATGAAAAAATCCTTTTTTTCGTTCATTACTCAATCAACACCATAAAAATACTAGAGGTGGGCAACAATGACATGTGAATGGGGCCAACGTTGAAATTTTTTCAAACTGTTTCTGTATGCATTGAAATTTGACATGGATAGACTATTCACATGCCTTAACGATATAGAAGGGTTTTTGGACTCAAATTTCACTCACACACCCACTTTATTCCATCATCATATCATCATGTAAACCATAAACCCTATTTTTCATATGTTCTAGTAGATATGCTAATGATTCCAAATTTCATATTTGTATTTGACTCAAGGTACAACTAGCTTGCAAAGTATCAAATTTTAATTTCAAGTTTATCTAGTAGTTCACATGAAGCAATGTTTGGGAGACCCATCTTTCGACGCAATATCCACGACATAACTTCACAAGAGCGTCGAAATAGCCGTCACAAAATGACCCAAATTTGCTAGTGAACTGCTTATATATAATATAATGTCCAGTCACTTTAAAAATAATAATAATAAAATATATATCATTTTATTATACAGGTGAAGTATCCACATACAAATTCTTGCATATTTCAATTCCATATTTCACATGATGTTCAATGTTCATGTTGAAATCATGTACATAACAAAGTCAAATACATTATMTTTTMTCTTCTTYTTTTAWAGGAATATTKMTTCTTSAACATTTATCTAYGTATYGTTCTTATTGAAAAATAATRTTGATCTCTAAATTTCAAAGAAGTGMTTCRAMGTGGTTGCAAGMTTCTACAAYYGATTTTAAGATTTCTTTAAAACAAGTTAAATTATCAATAAAACAAMWTTCCTTGTTTCCAATATTGTCTTCATTGTTGTTTGTAGTGACCAATGCAAACTTRCTTCCATAAATCATACAATCTAGAATGTTCTTAAAAAATGTTGAACCTTATCATGAAGTTTGTTGTGGAAAGTCAATATTGATTTACCTAAAGTAGTGTCCTCACTTCAACCATAATGTTGAAATCTATGATCACTTAATATTTCAATACAATGTTCATTTTAGTGGTCACTTATTATATAACTTCTAAAAATTGTAGCATTAATCATAAAAAAACAAAAAGTGAAATGTTGCATTCATCATCTATATTCGAATTGATAATGAATATGCTAAAAATTTGATTAATTGTGTGACAAATTGATACGAATTTTGTGTATTGGAGCTACCACAAGGGATTCTAATCTATGAGAGTAAATAGCTTGAGGACCAAAATCCGTTATCCCTCTACCACATAGGAAAAGATTCAATCCTCATTTGTATGTTGAAATTGCATGGAGGGGTGGTCAATTTTGGCATGTTATAGCTTTATTTGGTCAACACTAACCATGGATTCCTTATTGGCCAAGATAGTATCCATTTCCTATCTTTGTTCCACATGAAACATATGCTAAATTATTTTTTTCCTCATACGTCTGCTCTTCCTTTGGGCAGTGTGTAGGTACCTACATGTTTCCTTTAAGAAAGGAAAACATGAGCCCTAGAAGCTTCATTTAGGGAAAACATACTTTGGTTTCCTCTTTTAACCATGGTTAAGGCCCCAAGACCCATCATGAATACTACACAAAAGTTCATGTTGGATCACATATCCCACTATGGGGGGCATATATTCCCTCTAGATTGTTTGTGTGGTGGTTCTAGGTCTCATATATGGCCCATTTTCCCCACTAGCTCCATTTAGAGCATAAATCACTTATTTTTCTCCCTCATTCATGCTCAAGGTATCAAATCCCATCCCTAGTGCTCAAAACCTCCTTGTGGCACCAATATCCTACTCAAAGGTCAAAGATTCCACCAAGAGGACATGTGTGGTGGTTCAAATACTCAATCATGGCCCATGAATCCTATAAGATTAATTTAGGGCCTTAGGCCCTTTGTTTCTCCCCTACCATGGTAAAATCCCATCCCTAGTGCTAAAAAATTCATAATGACACTCATATCTCACTTAGAGGACAAAGATTCACTCTAGAGGTCCCACAGATGGTTTGAGGCCTCATTTGTATCCTCATCATAACCCATGTTCTTACGAGCATAATTTACCTCCCAAGGCCCTAATTTTCATCCCTTAACAATGGTTAAGGCCTTGAGATCTATCCCTACTACACAAAACATCATATTGACTCCCTTTTTCCACTTGAAGGCCAAATATATCCTTTAGAGGCATTGTCTCATGGTTTTAGGCCTTGTTCATGGTCCATGAGCCAAATAAGTTTCATTTATGGTCTAAATCTTTAAATTTCCTCCCTTTAACATTCATTTCCTTAAGACCCACTCTTGTTTTGCAATTAATGTCTATAAAATCTTACTCAAAGGGAAAATATTCCTCGTAGAGGCCCTTTGTGATGGTTTAAGGACTTGCTCACGACCCTCAAACCCTATAAGATTCATTTAGGACTAAGGCACTTATTTTTCTCCCATGAACATGGTCAAATACATGAGACCCATTCTTAGTGCACAAAATCTCATAATGGTGTACTCCATATGCCACTTTGACGCCAAATATCACCTCTAAAGGGCCTATGTGGTGGTTTGAGGCCTTGTTTACGACCCTTGAGATGTGGAAGTTTCATTTATATGTTAATTTTTTATTTCCTTTATCCACCATGGTAAAGACCCCTAGACACATATCGTGGGTGTAAAAGATCTTTAATGATGCCAATATCCTAATGAGAGTCCAAATATCTCCATTAGAGGAATCAAGCGATGATTTGAGGCCTATTCATGGCCCTTGATCCCTACAAGATTCATTCAGGGCTTAAGAACCTTGTTTTCCTCCTCAAATGGTGATAAAGGCCCTGAGACCCATCGCTAGTTTGGAAAGCATCCTAAGGGTGTGCATATCACTAATAGAGGCCATTCTAGGATTTGATCCCTAAAATGTTTCCATTGATGAAATGAAGTGACACCTGCATGATTTATAGAGGATGTTATTATCTTCAAATATGTGTGGCCACCTTGACCCAAAAATCCTCTTTCCAAGTTGAATTTTTACCAAAACAGGAAAAAATTAAAACATTTGAAAGTTTGACAAAAGGGTCACACTGTGGTGTTCTTTATAGTGACTCACTTGCTACCTACAAAATTTCATGTCGCAAACCTATCCAACCTATAAATTCACACTCTTCCATCTCTGACTACAATGTATTCTCCATTAATCTTTATCATCCCTTTTCTCCACCAAGACAATGACACTTTTTTCATCGCAACTTAAGACAAATCACTATGCACCATATGCACAACTTGTTTCACTCTAGTGAGCACCTCACCCATATTTCAATTGCGCTTGTAATGTGTGTGGCTACACCATGTCAAGTTCCTAATTCACAACTGAATCATCCCATTTGCCTTCACCTTTATCAAGATAGTACATGTGGAAAGTGAATTTGTTCTTTATGGGAAAACAAAAATCCTTACATCCTCCCCCACTTATGTTCAATGTTGCCCCAACAACATCCTCATGAATTGTACATGTATCTGTCAACTAACTACTATACTACACAGAATCACCATCCATTTTCAACTAAACTCACTTCAATTTATTCACATTTCCACACACACTTGTACTTACCACCAACTCCAATTTACCATGCCTTAGTACACCTTTGTCTTCACGCCTTCAAACAAGCTAGGTAGCTAGTCCAATTCTACATCAAAAACCATGAAAGTACATCATCATGTGTTGTAGAATCAAACACTCCTAATCAGATTTTCTAATGCACTTATTTGTATGTGATTCTCTCTTTAATAGACTCAAGTGACTGATCTCACATTTAAAATATGCTAAGTCCTACCAACTTACACCAAACTAGGAACTTACTTCCTTGTGGGGTGCTTTGGCTCCACTTCCAGCTTCCAAGCTAGTAGTGAGTCACCCAATGAATTTGTTTAGTGATAAAATGATGGAAAGTGTCCACCAATGCCACTAGAAACACTAACATTTGAATCCATTACTTCCTTAAAGTCTACATCATTTTTTCTAGAACTGCTTAAGTCAAATGAACAATCCAACGAAAGTTTAGACCATCTTGATTTTTAAGATTTTTCTTGAGCCTATGAGAAATGTGTCTATCATAGCCAACCCAAGAATGTTTCCTACTATCCCATCATGAAGTGGTAAGTGTTTAGATAACCAAGAATCAATTGTTGGACCTATTATTAAAACTAGGCGATCTAAGGTGGTGGGTGCAATAGTGAAGAGTTTGCTAAAGATAAATACACAATAAAATATTTCACAATATGATGTTAGGGAAGACCTTTTAGATATTTCATTACCTCCAACTTTAGAATTTGCTTAAAACACATCATTTAATAACACTCTCTTTCGTGCATGGTTCAAGGTTAAACCATTTCTTACAATTGGATAACTTTTCCCCTTTTGTGGTAACAACTATGTAATTTCCCCCTCTAAAATGCCCATGTACTTGAAACCGATGCATATAAATGACAAGTGAATGGGGCCAACGTTGAAATATTTTCAATTTGTTCTTGTATGCACTGAAATTTGACATGGTTAGACTAGTTGAATCACAAGCTAGTCAACTCACCCTGAACAAGCTAGTTGACTCACCCTCTAGTCATTTTCCACCACATTTACGTCACTTCACATCTTCTCAGATCCTTTCCAAATGATGAGCCCAACTTTGGGACCATCTCCAAAACTTTGTTTTTTAAGTCTCCCCTCTGCAGGGCTCACGGGTCCATGAGCTCATGGAGAATTTCCTCCTTCCTCTATGGTGTCATTCCAACATTGATTTTTCCTATGTTAGTTGTTCACGTTTCTTTCCTTTTATATAAACTAGTAGTACTTTGATTATCTCATGGAGTTCAACTATCCATTTTCCATTTTGGTGCATATGCATGAATCACTTCTCACCAATTCTTGGTATCTTATCTTGTTCTTCAAGTTCTCAATCTACATAATGAATTAAGAAGTGGGTGATGGTAGATTATATAGACTATGCATTGAGTAATGGATATTTAATTGTCAATAATTTGAAAAAGTGTTCATATCTTTTCATAAATTTCAAAAGCAACCATATCTTTCCCAAAATTTTGAAAAAGTAATTGGATGGTGTGGAAATCAAAACAATTTTTTAGTGCATTTACTATTGGATTACCATCATTACTGGAAGGAACAATGTTTTATGGATACCATCATAGCTCTATAGTGTGATGATGCAACTCAAAGAGATTATCTTGACATGAATTGACTATTTTGAATGAGAATTCTCCTATCCCCTTGACTACAAAGGTGGAGCTTAATTCCCATGAATATTGAAAGAAACTTACAAATTCAAACGATTTATTCTCGAATCAATTAAGTCAATACTTCCTTAACCACAAGGTTAAGTTTTATTAAATTAATAAAACTAGATTGACTATCCCTTTCATAGGATATATATATATATATATATAATATAAAATAATTAAAAAAAAAAATGAACAAAAACAAACAAAGCAACCATAAATCCCCCCTTCCCACACCCGCGTTCGTGCCATCGATATTCATAGCTTCACCAACTATCTATTGAGGAGGAGGTCACCCATTTCCCAAACCCTGCGAGTAGCTATTGGAGGAGGTCACCCATTCTACGAGGTGGCTATTGCAGGAGGTCGCCCATTGTCCAAACCCTGTGTCAAGGTAGCTATTGGAGGAGGTCTCGCCCATTTTCACACAGAGCGAAAACAAGGTAGCTATTGTGAGGTAAACATTGGAGGAGGTTGTTACACATTATTTTCGTCATTCCTATGACCGTTAATGATGTAAACCTATCTATAGTCTTCAGAGGGGTCAGTGGCCTGAGTTCCCAAAGAAAGAAGGGAGAAGAACTTTTCCTGAGAAAAGAAGTTGCATTTTCCTTTATGAAAACCCTATTAAAGATGTTTTTTGCATGCTGCACTATGGATAGGGTACGAGAATGCCTGATTCTCGCAAGCTGCACCATAGCTGGGTTGCGAGAGGTTCGCAGGTTTCTCTATAGGTAGGGTGCGAGAATGCTCATACATGGGAAAAATGAGCATCTTCTCGATGCTTCTAGAAGGAGAAACTTCCATGGTGATAAATGTACATTATCACCATTACATGGAGAAACTTCGTGCATTGGTGTACAATATTTTTTGCTCATTTCTTGAGAATATTGATATTGATGAGTTTTAAGATTTTGGAACATTGTGCATCTATGAATGATAAATGTTTTCTCCTTCTCGTAGCATAGCTTTCATCGAAATTAAAAGATTGCATCTTCATCTCTTTGCATAACTTTTGAGTCAGTCAAAACACCATATTGTCCACGCCATTTTACTTTTGAGTAACAACAACCATAAATAAATCACTTATAAAAATTGATTAGACATTTTTATCTTTTCTGGTAGCAAACCTACATTAGATTAGTCGTAGGGCTTTGGAATATGTGTGAAAGATAACTTTCCAAATCTGCAAACAAACATAGTATCTTGTGATAGGGAGAGTTAAATCCACTTACTACATTTTGTCTTGGGAATCCCTTCTAACAAACGAGGTTGCATTGAGACTGGAAGAGTTACTCACCCTACTTTGTTGGTATTTGTGTAGAGATTACGTGTATTATGGGGGTCGCTTGAGAGGTATACCCACAATGATGAGTGGAAGCCTTTCAAGTTGATTTAGGGATAGATACCCTGCCCTTGCACGTGGATCGGAGTATCGACTATTTCCCAAGGCATCACTGTAGTAATTAGTAGCCTTAGTGGCCTATCTCTTTAGGTTCCTTACACGAGGTGACTGTGGAGGGGTAAGTCTTCACTGTACCTGGAATCGACATTGGCCAAACTCACTCAGGCTCCTTGGAGGGTATACCCATGTTTATGTGTGGGAGCTTGCACCAGGGTGTAAGTCCGTTAAGCAGGTCGTCAACGTAACTTTTCCACCTGCTCTATCTTAGACACTTCTTACTTTGTTCCCACGACGTTGGATTTCATCACCAACTAGTGTGCTCATTGTGAGAAGGTTTTGTTTGTTTGCTTGCTTCCTAGATTTTTAGCGTGTGATGTTTGTTTTCCCTAGTAGACTTTAGGTTGGATTTTTTTTATATGGCGTCAGTTCCCGAAATGACCAATGAAGGAACCCCTGCTCCAGGGGAACCTTTTGTTTTTCCTTCTTATGGAAACATTGGTCCTCCTCACATCGCTACTTTGAGCCTTCCAGGTCTCACGATTGGATTACTAGTATGGTTGTTTTCTACTCAAGTAATCCCGAATACAGTAAGTGCTTTGGTCATAAGCACTTCCCCCCAAGAACATCAAAATCAAGTTGATCCTTCATCGTCTTCACCAATAAGATCTTCTTTTCCTTCTTCGCTTGCAAGGTCTTCTTCCATTTCATCTTCTTTGTCAAGTGAAAGATATCAAGCTAGTAACTTGGTGGATAAGAAGAAGAAGAAATGAAATAATAAGAAGAAGAAAAATAAGCAAGGATCCAAAATTCCAACCACTGTCAAACATGTTGGAAAACAACCAGTTACTGTTAATCGTGCTGGGAGTGTTGATGATGTCAAGATCACCCAAATAACCCGTAAGACCAAGTACCCTTGCAGACTTTGTAAGGGTAGCCATCTTCTTAAGGACTTCCCTGGTCTATCCAAGGTTATAGAAGTATGGTCTACGCACCCTCGCCAACCCATATCGTCAGCCTTTGAACAACATGATGATGATCTCCCGTCAACTAGTCATGATATAGTTGGGAAGAAGAAAAGTAGAGCCAATTTCCCATGTATGTTATGAAAAGGGATTCATCTAACTCATGTTTTCCCTCATATGGATGAAGCCTTGAAATTCCTGGAAGACATGACTGTTTCCTAGCCTCAACTTCCAGCTGCTTATTGCAAGCTTTCTCTTAAACCACCTGTAGTTGATGAAATGATCAATCTGGTTCCCCCGTCGGTCAGTTCAGTTGATTAAGTGGTCAATATGGTCACATCCTAGGTTGAACGAGTAGACCAAGTGGTCAATCCGATCCCATCCTTGGTTGATCCCACTCTCCTATTAGAGAGAGAAACCCAAGCGATTGATCCTTTTCCAAGCGTCGATCCCATTCTCCCCTTGGAGAATGAAACCCAAGTGGTCAATCCAATATCATCATCGGTTTATCCTACTCTCCCACTCGAGAGTAAACATGATATTTCCCACATTTTTCTCGTTGATACAGACTCTGCCATGCCGGGGGGTATTCCTTCTTCTCCTGTGGAACTTCCTCCAAGTAATGAGGCCATCCTTTTTAATTGGCATGTGCTAACTGGACCTTGTCTTCCCTCTCACATTCCTTTCCAGATTAGAACACAGGTTTGTGGTCGGGATGTTCCTCAGATGCTGATAGATGAAGGTGCATCCGTTAGTATTTTTTCCTCTATTGCTTGGCAGGATTTGGGTTGTCCTCAACTTGTGCCAGTTATGCAGAATTTGTTAGCTTTTAACAGAAGAACTAGTCAACCTTTAGGGACACTTCCTCAGTTTCCTGTAACTTTGGGACGAAAAACTGTCTTTATTGACATCATGGTAGTCCAAGACCCCTTACATTTCTCTTTACTCCTTGGGCGAGATTTTTTCTATTCCATGAAAGCTATTGTGTCTACTCTTTTTCGTGTGATATATTTCCTCACGATGGACAAGTTGTGATTGTTGATCAACTTTCATTCATTGACCTCGAATGGATTTCCTCTTTGAATGGTTCTTATATGAATATGGTGTCACCCTCAACACATGTCAATTATGTGGCATTGTCGCCCATGGATTCAACTTCTAATGACTTAGATCCAGTAGTTGACATGGTGATATCTTTGATAGGATTATTAGAGCCTGATCTCTTTACTCCTGTCGCGACCCTCGGCATGGTTTCCTTCTAGAGTGTGTTTCTTCCGTCCAGTGAAGACCTCTTGGAAGCCATGACCAAGTTTTGTCCCTTGACATGGTGTCATTCCGGAGGTTCGTTAAAAAATGAAACAAAGGTCTTTGAGCACTATTTTCTCATTTTGAGCTCATTAAAAAATGAAACCACTTACGAGGGTAGTTTTTTCGTCTTTGTGGCAACCTTGTTAAAAAATGAAACAAAGGTTATGAGCGTAGTTCTTGTTTCTGTGTCAAGCTCGTTAAAAAATGAAACAACTTCCCCCTCTCCATTTGAGTCAAGTCTAGTATTTGAAGCTTCATTTCATCTTCTTTTGCAGTTAAATGAAATGAATCTTGGGGGGCAATGCTTTCAGCCTCTGGACTTCATTCTGAATTTAGAGTCAATTGTTTCTTAAGCTGGGGGCTAAGTACCAACCATCCCCGTGTTATGCGTTGGGAAGTCCAAGCATAGTTTTATATGGTTCAAGCTTGTGTAAAAATGAAACCACTTACCTCAAGCATAGTTTCCTCTGGTTCAAGCTTGTGTAAAAATGAAACCAGGTCCAAGCATAGTTTTGTTTTGTTTTAAATCTTGCGTAAAAATGAAAACAATTTTGAGATTAGTCTTTGTTCTTTCTCATGTTTGTAAATACATGAGAATAAGTTATCGAGCTTAGTATTTGTTCTTTCTCATGCTCGTAAATACGTGAGAATGCAACCGAGTACACTTTTATCACTTTTTCGGACTCATAAAGGTTATACGAAAAAGGAACCCCCTGGAGTTACCTTTAAGATCTTTTTAGACTCTCTAAACATGAAAAGATTGCTGAGCGATCTTGTTCTTTTCATGCTCATAAAAGTATTTAAAGAAAACATTTGATGAGCGATAGTTTATCACCTTTTCGGTCTCATCAAACTAATTTATAAAAAAGGAACTGGGAGAGTTTTCTTTAAGTTATTTTTAGACTCTCAAAACATGAAAAATCCCCGAGTTTTATATATTTGGACTCGTTAAAAAAACATTGAAAGGCCCTTATTGGACCGAACCAATCCTACCTAGGGTTCATTAAACATACTCTGAAGGAATCATCCGAAGGATGAACTTACATTACAAGCATATGTTATCCTCCTCAAGCTTGCATAAAAATAAAGAGGTACTCGCCAGAAATGGTGGGGGAAAAATTTGGAAAGAAATGTATCTAAACCTGTATTCTGTGGAAGAGTCACTTTTGAACATGAAACCCTTTCACTCACCTTGTGTCTAAGTTGGAAAATGCGCTCATCTCTTCATCATACTCCTTTATAAGATTACAAATTCGTCTATAATCCTTGTTGTTGAGTCAGTGTTTCCAAGACAATTGTTGTGTCGTCAATATGTTCAAAAAGATGTCCAACCCGAAAAGCCTTCTATTGTGTTGACCATTATTGTAGTCCTTAAATCTTTCTATTGCGTCGGCCATCCCTGAGTCAGCCCTGAATCACTGGTTACTCTGATCTACATCAAATATTGTTACCCGTTTCGTGTCATTGATGGGGGATACATTGAGGCCCTCCTGTGACGATTCTTTTCCTGTTGAATTCAAATCATTATCAAGGAATTAGACTTAGAGACCAATTGGTACCTTGGAACTTGCATGCCTCAATGGCAGGTTTCCTCATTTTTGACAGTGGGTTTTCATTATCGACCCCTGATCGAGAGATTCTGTCGAGTGTTTGACCTTGGCTCATTGATTCACATTCATTGGATTGTACTAGTGTACCTTGGGATTCATTGACATTAATGGTGATTTCCCTTGCGCTTGTTAACGATATACACTAATGATCGGTAATCAAGTGGTTTCTACCATGTTCGACTTCAACACATGTATTCACATGGTTAGATTTGTACTATAGAGTGGTGGAGATGAAGACCCTGGATCTTTTCTGATAGATTCAAGTTGTGTTGGAGTAAATTTAGTTTGTACTATTGCATAGATCCACATTGTATGTCTCATGGCTATTTTCAAATTTGAGTCTTTAACACATAGATCCACAATGTATTTTTGGTGGCTATGTTCAGATTTGAGTCATATTGGCATGGATCCACAGTGTATGTTTGGTGGCCATGACCTGTCTTACTTGACATGGATCTTTGCATGTCAACATTTATGATTTGAGTCATTTGTATTCTGAGTATGGGAATGCCTACCTCAGTGATGATATATTATTGTATTGTATTTCCTTGTTTGTTGGCAGGTTTCCGATTGACTGTTCCTTGTTCCCTACACACACTCGACAAAGTATTTCATCTATCACTATGTTCTAACTTCATACTTTGGGGGGCTCTCTGTTACACATTATTTTCATCATCCCTATGACCATTAATGATGTAAACCTATCTGTAGTCTTCAGAGGGGTCAGTGGCCTGAGTTCCTGAAGAAAGAAGGGAGAAGAACTTTTCCTGAGAAAAGAAGTTGCATTTTCCTTTATGAAAAACTTATTAAAGATAATTTTCGCATGCTGCACTATGGCTAGGGTGCAAGAATTCCTGATTCTTATAGGCTGCACCATAGCTGGGTTGCGAGAGGTTCGCAGGTTGCTCTATGGGTAGGGTGCGAGAATTCTCATATGTGGGAAAAACGAGCATCTTCTCGATGCTTGTAGAAAGAGAAATTCCATGGTGAGGTGGCTTCCGAATGGTTTGGATCTTACTCGCTTTCATGATTTAGTGGGATCATCCTAATCTCCTCACCTTATCCTCTTCATCTTATAAAAGGAGAGGAGCTCTCATGGAGAAAGTTAGGTTGTTTTTGGCTTGGGATTGTTAGCTTGGTTAGAGTGGCTTTGAGATTTGCTTTGTCATATAGATTGTGAGTAGCTATCAGATCCATGGTCTCAGAATCATTGGAGCAAGAAGTGTGTGGGGAACAAAGGATAGTTGGAAGGGACCTTACGACATCAAGGCCATGGTTGTAATCTCTCTTTCACATTTAATATGATACATTAATATGATTCTTTCCTATAAAGCTTGTTGTGTTTTATTGTATGATTCCTTGATCACATACATAGATTTATATTGATTTTATGCTATTACTATCACTTTGGTTGGTTCCATTCTTTTGCAGGTTCATCATTGTATGAGCGTTGGAATGGAGTTAGGATGGTGATGGCGAGAGGAAGCGACGTTTAAACGGTATGTCACCTATCCCTCTTTAGTTAGTAAATTCAATATTTAAAACTTAAGTAAAGTGTCATGTTCTGGTGTGTTTTTTTCTAGATCTAGGTGGATCTAGGGAGATCAGTTAGTGTCCTTCACCATCACTCCTCCATCCTTAAATCCACAACAAACAATGAGGCATATCCCAACCTTGTATTATAAGCCCATGTTGATGGAGTTTTTGACCATAGTAATTCATTCTCTCCTTTATATAATCATTCCATTCTTGTTCCATAGCCCCTACCAAACCAATGTCCTATGTTGAATTCCAAGACACTCTCAACAAACTGACCTAAACAAGAGTCATTGCATCACTGGGAATTTGTATGTTCGGACAGGGTAAATTCTCCTAAGGATATTGGGAGAGATTGAATTTACCCTTAAAAAAAACCCACAAATAAACTCCAACAATGACCTTCTTACCATTTACAATCCTCCGTGCCATCCATTAATTAGAATAGAGAATGATATTGAATTTAAACAACCTGTGACCCAACTAACCACTTGAATATTGAAACCAACAAGTATGAGCAATAATATTAAATATAATCATAAAACCCTATTCTATGCCTTTGATAGATCTAACTTTATAACAAAGGCTTCCATTTTCTTTGTCTTGGTAGAATGGAAAGCTTCTTATGCCAACCCCCACAATATAAGGAATTTGTCTCCCATTCAAGAAGACAAACTATTAAAAATAAATGGCTTTGGATAGATTATGATTTATCCTCCTTCCAGTTACTTTTGATATGTTTTTATAAATATAATTGCATAATGATATTGGCTTGAAATATTAAAAAATGTATGGATCATATTTTTAGGGATCAAACATAGAAAGGTAGAATTTCAAATGCACCTACAACTTTTCCAGATCTCCTAGATTAATTTGGAATGGCTAGCACATCCTCTTCAATGAGCTCATATAGCCCCATATGATATAAAACTGTATAGTCCAACGATTAGGACTAGGTATTTTCTCTCATCGAAAAGAGTATACATTGTCCTTTAAACTCTCCTTTGTCACAAATGTCCATTAACTATTTATTTTGAATTCCTTCTATAAACATTGGAAAAAACAAGAAAATTGTTGCTATGTTTGCAATGTTGACTAATTCTAGACCCTTAAATACATATTGGAAATGGGGTGTCCCCACCTCTCATATTTCTTGGATGCTGTACACTTTAACCCCTACTGGATTTTGAATGCCCCATATGCTATTCATGCTTTTCCTCATGTTGGAATAATTATGGGAAAAATAAAGTATTCTCATTTGCATTTTCTATACGCAAGGCCATGCTCTTAAGTCTCCATTGAGTGCATTCCCAATTCATTAGATCCTTTTTTAAATCCTCCATCCTGTTCAAAGAAACAACCAAGAGAGAAAGGAACTACGCTTGTACTTGAGACAACTCCAATTGCACTGGTACTACCGCAAACTAGAACCACTAGACTACACAATCAAGGTTCCTCCTCTTCTCATCCAACTTTGAAGCGGATTCAACATAGATACACTATAATTTTGTATTGTTTGAGATATAGTAGGTAATTATGAATTGCTCAAATATATTTTGATAAATAACTCCTTGTATGAATTAGAGAGATTATATATATTTCCTTTGGAAATGCACTTTAGTGACATTATATACATGGTAGATACCTATGGGAAATTAAAAGTAGAAAATGTGACCTTAAAAAAATAGCTTGGAAGGGTCCCAAACAACACTCTTGGAAGCATGATGACATAATGATATCGGCGAGGCACTTTGGGACATAAATTTGACTCTAAAAAGAGAGTTAGTAGAGAATAAGAAAGACTTAGTAGAGAACTTGTGACATGTATTGTTGTAGAGAATGGGGATGACTGCGTTTTTGCATATATGAACCATTTGGAAGATTTGAACCCCATGTTTGAACTAGAGAACTTCTAACCTTTGGTTGAACACATGCTTAAAACAATCACTAATCGAGTAGCTAAAAAATGGAAGAGAGTGGTATTAGCGACACCATATTTCCCCTCATTTTTCCATTTCCATTTGCATCAAGAGACTTTTCATAGAGACACAATTCAAGTCTTCACATTTCCTAGAGAGTTTTTCATTTCCATTTTCCTAACTCTTCTACAGGATTCAAGTCCTCACACTTAGCCAAATTTAGAACCCAACATAGTTGATTCAACCCCTTTCTAGTCTCATATCAAAATCAAATGAGCTTCAACAATCGTTTTTGGATATGTTAAGAGTTGAGAATGTAGAAAATTTCTTGGTTACCTTTCCTAAAATAAATTGATATTGCCACATCCTAGAGTTGACAATCAACAACACCATCTAATAGTAGTTACTACTCCAATGAATTCTTAATCGATCACGTGGGCCTATAAAGGAATTTTCCATTGATAGTTAGAAACTGATACACTATGTTCATTTGTATAAGTCAACTCAAGATGTATAGATTTGTTCCTCTATACATCGATTAAGAAAATTCTTAATTGCACAACAATTTTTTGACTCAAATTTTAGTTGGCCCTTCTCATGCACAAGCTCTAGCTATTATGCCACTGAATATGATTGAGTTAGTTCACACTCATTTCTTGTTTACAAATGAGTTCTTGTATCACAACATTGTTGGGTTCACTATTGAATTCATGCAGTAATGCTTCATATTGTATATAGTAAGTTAGATATACATTGGACCTTATTTCATGCCAATATTGTTCCATCATGCCAACATTGGTTCCAAACAGCTAATATTTTATCTCTTCTATGCTAACTCCCTCACATGTATAAATCAATTTTTCGATGATGAACAATTGGTTTTATTTTATGCATTGAAGAGTGCGCCCTAATGGATTAGGAAAGTTTGAGGACCCAAGGAAGGATCCTCAACTAAAAAATACCCCAACTAGTGTACAAGGCCCAAGAGAGGTCATAACTTGTAAGGGAGGGACTTAAATTTGTTGGCCAAAGAATCCACCTTAGACAAACATATGACCAAGGAAGGATAAACACAAAATAGGGCTGCATGATGGCACTAGAAATAACATGGAAATACATAATCACACATCTAGACTAAGGTAAAGGACTCAAAATGAGGGGTTTCAACACACTATAATCTATGAAAAGTGGAAATACACATGGGTTTCCCATGGGAATATTCTTGCAAACAATTCTAACAAAGAGAAAAGAGAGGTGGAAAGCATCAATTCATGACAATTACGATACACTATGAGAGGAGGGAGAAGAAGAAGTCTACTGATGCAGGAGCATCGCCCATGACAAGCGAGCCAACGTGGAAGCGGAGGACAGCTGGAAGACGTCCAGTGCAAGTTTTGAATTTCCCTTGAAGTTGATGCGCTAAACATAAATGAGATCATTTAATTTAGGCGCCTTGATATATTGTAATTAGACCTCGAGCCATACGCTCTTGTATGAAGTAGATAGGAGGCATTTAATCTAGTTAATGCAGGTAGATAGAATTGAATTCTTAGATTAGACAGTTTTAGAGCACAGGAGGGAAAAATGGATATAGACACCCTCATTGTACATTGTAACATTAGCCAACATAATTCAGAGAAGGAAGAGCGTAGAAGAATAACAGAGAATTGTAGAAGACATCCATGTACAGATCTTGAATTAATAGAAGGAATTGATTCAGACTCATGGTTTTTGTATTCTCTGTGTGTGTATGTCGATACTATGCTCATGAATGTTTGTTTTCCTGTTGTACATTGTCTTGATATGCTGTGCATATGATTTCATGTTTGAATGTGAAGTCTGAGAGAATGAGGAGATGAGTTTCAATTGGTTTTCTTTCTGAGTGAGAGATTTCCTGCAAGGAGTGAAGTCGAAGTTGTTTGCAAGGAGTGCGTTGATAGAAGACTCAGATAGTCTAACTGTTGCTCTCATTTACTCAACGAGTGCATTTGGCATAGGAGCCATGCAAGGAGTGCACAGGCTAAGCTAAGTCTCAGAGTTGTGACTCTGAGCAAGAGTTTTCAAAGACTATTGTTGTCGGAGTGCACAGAGTCGAGTGACTTCAACACTTAGTCGAGGTTGAAGGATTGCCGCAAGGAATGTGTGAAAGAAGTTTCTTTAAGGACTTAAAAGTCTTGGAGAAAGCTCGGGAGAAGTAGGCCTTTGAATTCATTGAAGAATAAGTGCAGGGAAACTGCTATCGAAAGTTTGAAGGAAGCATCGCAGGTTGGCGAGAAGGTGAATGAATCTTGTGGAGAGACATTCTTCATTTCATGGATCGCATAAGGAAGAACGGACGATCGAAATCCTCTGAGGAGATTTCATGAAGTTCTGAAGATCGTTGGATCTTGTGGAGGTGCAAGGAAGTTACAATGTAAGTGTGAATGAAGTTCGAAGCTCAGGAGGGGCAGAACCATCGATCAAGGCCACAGGAGCCATTAGATCTACATGAGATATCGTGTATCGGGGTTTCGTGAGTCAGAGCTCCAATTTATTGCAACAGAAGTTGCGATATCACGAAACATGATATTCCGACGGTGACGTAGTAGTGTGGGGTCACAGGAGTTGGCACATAGACAGTGGCACATCATGTGTTGGGAGCTCGTGAGTGGAAGAGCTGAGAATTCAGTTTCAAGAGTCATGAAGCGCGAGGGCACGAAGTGACGAAGTGGTGAGAGGACTAGGAGCTGTCCATCTGAGGAGGACAGGTGGCAGAGATAGAGAGATCTCCTGAACTCGAGAGTTCGCAGGGTGAGAGCCCAAGCATTTGGTACTCCAAGTCACGAGGATGTGAGGAGCGAGGAGGAAAGTAGCCGTTGGATCTAGATCATGGAGAACCATCAGATCTGCATGTGGGATCGTATATCGGAGTCTCATGAGACAAGACTCGGGAATTTGGTCACAGAGGTCGCGATATTGCGAGATGCGATACCCCGACAGTTGGAGGACGGTATGGGCCATAATGAAGTCGGCGAGTGGAGGACAGTGGCATAAGCTATCAGAGTTCCACCGTGAGAAGTCCGAGTGTTGGACGTTAGGATTCGCGATTCCACGAAGTCCGAAGTCCCGATGGGGATACGGGACCATTGGAAAGTCAAAGCCGCGAGCTCATCGGAGTCTCGGCGTATCGGGCATCGTGAGTCTGAGAATCGAGTGTTTGGTGTCGCGAGTAACGAATTCGCGATAGAGCGGAATCCCGACAGAAGAGAGAGGAAGTCAACATTGATTGACGCATCGGGTCCCGAGGATTTGAGAGCCCGGTGATCAACCGAGAACTTGCGAAGCTGTGAGTTTTGATCCTCCGATAAGTAGAAGGAGGGAAGTCGCGCGAAAGAATCTGTGGGTAGATAATTCCCGATAGGTAAGTAGAAGAACCTTGGAGTTCTTTGGTCCGAGAGGAAGAAGGTCCTGTGAGAGCGGACGTGCCCCGACAGGGCACGCCTGCGTCATCTACCGACCACTTGATTAAGAAAGAAACAACTACAATATGAAAGTAAATGAAAAAGTGAAATAGAGGAAGGTAGAGAACATGATATATGCACTTACCTAAGTATTGATGATTTCATGTGAAATCATGTTGGGACATGCTATAGAAGAAGTTTTTATTTTAATATGATAATATGGCTTGCCCCAAGTACACCTACAAGACAAATAATGACTTGAACACAATTTCAAAAGCTTTCCTGAATGGAGGAAAGGAATATAGGTGACAACTAGATCAAAGGGAGCAGGGAAAGGAGGCAAGAGTATGAGCCTACTTTGAGTGGAGTAAGAGAGAATACAAGGAAAAGTGACAAAATATTGTGTCTTGTCCTCCCCTTAAAATTCCAAATGAAAATCTTCTTTTAAGTAAAAGAACAAAAACACATGTATTGTTAATAAATAATCTAATACATAAGTTGAAACTAGGGAATTACTTAAATTGAAATTAGGGAATCACTTGCGAACTTTATGCAACTTTATGCCAAATAATCCT
>JZKD02S2202823.1:0-12824 GCA_000966675.3 Picea glauca
TGAAGTTAAGGTCAAAATGCAAGGTAATCATAATGCATGGTCTTTTCATATCCCTAAGGTTAACCCTTGAATAATCATTACTTTGTCACTACTATGATCATATTATCATAAGGTCACCATATATCTACTACTACATTAGGAATAAGGGGAAGACCCTTTAATATAAATTTTATTTCCCATATTGTTCTTGGTAAGAGTTATTATTTATTAACCACGTCTTTTATGATACTTACTATAGTTCCAACTTAATGATAAACTTTCAATTAACTATCAAATACTATAAAAAAACAAAATTTTGTAAAGAATTTATAACTTAAGAGTTTTTTATTCCTTTTTTAATATCAAAGATTTAAGTTAAACATCTCAATATTGTTTTAGTTTATCTTAAATTATATCAATCTTCAACCAAATTATAATATAATAGGTTGTTATTATTTTCTTATACCATGTGTAGGGTTATGATCCTTCACAAAACAAAGCAAAAAAATGGGTAGAAAATCATGTGTTATATTAGTCCTACTAGACTTTCATCTTCCATTCCTCAATAGAAAATCATGTGTTATACTAGTACTACTAAACCTTCACTCGATTAAAAACATGTTGGGTCCTTTAATATATCGATTGCATTATACCTATTTATTAGGAACCCTATTGTTTCTTGACTTTATGTTATTACCACTTGAACTTAATCAATGCAAACACACACTTATTTTATAGATTTATTCGTCCTAAGTTTCATATAGGATCCCCGTATGTTTGATCACCAACTAGAACCTTAGCTCATCATCAGTTTTCTAGTTAAGTGAATCGTATATTGAGTTCGATATAAATTCCATCATGTCATACATACAATCCCACTTTAGATACCTTGATAATTATAAACAATCACTACTCACTTTGATTCATTACTCTAGATTTACCATACATATGACATCACATGAGATTAACACATAATTTATTTATTTTTTTGCAAGAATATTCCTTTTAAGCTAATTATTAATTTCTAACTAGAATTAATTTATAAGTATAACTCTTGGTGTGAGTAATTAATAAATTGGAATTAGAATCGAATTATAACTATGACTCTTGTATGTATGTGACTAATTAGTAAATTAGAATTAAAATTAAATTATAACTATAACTCTTGTATCTCTTGTATGTGAGATAAATTTCATAAATAGATTATTAGTTGTGAGATAAAATTCATAAATGGATTAGTAGTTTAGAATAAGTATGGGGATGTTTATTAAAATTTGACATTGAAATTTCTTAGCAAGTCTACTAATTGTTAACAAAAGATGCTATCCAGATTTAATATATTAATTATATAAATCCTTCATGGGTTAATACTCCCAATGGTAGTTGTTCACGTGCTTAATAACACCACCTATTTATTTATTTATTTTATTTTTAACATGATTGGCGTAATTCCTCATTTGATATAATATTTAAATGGATAATTGTTCATATTCACACTATCTATTTATGTGCAATAATTACCTTGAGTAATGTGTCTAAACCAAATATTTAAATAGGTAATTTTTCATATCCACATTATTTATTTAAGTTCAATCATTACCTTGAGTAATGTGTTTAAACAACCAAATCTAGTAAGTATTTTCCTTTTACCTAATTTCTATTATATGTAAAAATATAATTTAATTTTAAACAATTAACTTAGTATGACTTAGTATGGTATTTATTTAAAACTGATGACTAACTTAGTCCCTTAATGGATTTAATATTCAATGGATAATTGCTCAATTTCACAGGATCCATGCATACCCATTTCTTTACGCTTGGACATTATTTCTTAGTGGTATAAATACCACATTTCGGACCTTTAATTCCTTCCATTCCTTGTCAGAGTGTGAACAGACCAATATCGGCTTCAATCCTACAAAATTTGATGGGGAAAATCATTCTAAGTGACCTTGATTTGGTCCAACTTTATCCTGATTTGGTCCAATTCAAGCCAGTTTTCATTTTTATGTCCTTGTAAATTGTTTTGTATATTATAGTCTTCTAGGGTATTTGAGTCTTTATTTTGGTATAGTGTAGGATATTTTAGCCTCTAGAATATCCTTACACCACCTACCGTGTACATAAATTGGCGTAGATCCCTAAATCCTCAGACTGGAGTCCACACAAAATCTTTCAACTTCGGCCCTTAGAATCTAACTGACTCTTTTCTTTCCTCTCAGGAAATTATTCACTCACTCTCTTTGAGTATAATTCACAAGCCCTCCTAAGTTATGCCCACGTGATCATTCATCGACCATGAACTCCATGTTCAAAACCCAACTGACATTGGGAATTTTCTCTCTTCTTTTCGGGATACTGGGTTTCGTGATTTCACAAATCCCTTGGTCGAGCGGCTTACCTCTATGAACTCCAAAACCTGAATACCAAACTCACGACTCACCTTGCCACTGATTTTGGTTGTTCTCTCTTCGTGATTTCGGGAGTTGCAATGACGCACAACTCTACCTCTCGACTCCTGGGGTCCCAAAACCCGAATTACCAAAATCTTGAAAAGTCCACTCTAAGTCTGCCACACTTCACAACTTTGGGATTTCCTTGGCACTATGTCTCGTCCCCCTATCAATAGAATTCCCGATATGCCGAATCCTAAAACACTGAAACACTAGTGTTCCACTTCCAAGGAAACTCAACGATTGTGGTTCTTCCCATTGATCCAATGGTTAGCGCTATTTTGCATACTAAGAGTTCGTAAGGCTTATCCCCGAACTCTTTATCTCCTATACCTTCTAGAACCAGAAATTCTGAAATGCCGAAATGTCTTCTTTTCTTGGGACTTCACAAATCCTGTCGCGAGATTTCTTGATTTTCCAATTGTCCCCTCGAACTGTACTATACTCCTGACGTTGACTCCTGTCACCTGTCATATTTTCTGATTTTTTGAATTTGAACCACCCTTTGACAAATTTCTTTATTTTCGGGCTTCTGGGTACCAGGAATTTAAAACTCTCGACCCTAACCTTATGTCATCAAGACCCCGAATTCCCAAACCCCAACTCACCAAAATGCCAAAACGCACTTCTGAGACTTCTTCATGTTTTCCGATTTCAGAAGTTCTAACATAGGGTGTTCTGCCCCTTGTCAACGGGAATGTCGAAAACCTAATTCCTGAAATGCCGATAAATACTCTGTCGCGGCCTTTGATTTCAGAATTTCTTCCCTATTGAGTCCCAATCACTCGTCCTCAGAACTTCCGAAACCCCGAACTCCAATGTTCTGAATTATCGAATTCGTCACTCCTTAAATTCACACATGAACCTTCCTCTCATGTTTCGGGAACTTGATAAGCCAAGGTTTTGGCTTGCACTTCGGAGTCCCAAACTCTGAATTCCCGAAATGATCTGACGACCTGAAAAAATCACGATCGATGGTGTACGTTGACTCTACTTTTCGAAGGTGTATTTCTCCGACGCTTGAATCCCCTAGAACTTCTACGGATACTATTGTCCTCGCTATTTCGGGAGTTCTCTTCTGAGAATTTAGACCATTCAATCCCTTCTCAAAGAACCTTCTTCTCAAATCAAACCTGCAATCCTTCTATGGGATTTAGCCTCTGCACAACTATTGGTTCTTCCTTCCTTTCTTGCAAATGATTCAAAGGCCCTAACCCTCTTGAGCTTCCTTTCGCAAACTCAAGTCTCCTAGAAGGCTTCTGCATGCACTCCTTGTGGCACTTCTCCAAATATTTTTGAATATTTGAATCCCTTGACTCTGTGCAACTTTGCAACAATAGTCCTTCAACCTCCCAACCTTAGTCTATAGGCTCCAAGGTCTTGACTAGCCTGCACACACCTTGCACGGCTTCTGTGCTTGTCTTGCACTTTGGTTGAAGTGAGAACAATGATATCCCTTCTGAGCTTTCAGAGGTAAACTCTGAATTCTGTCAACGCACTCCTTGCAGACACTTCACTGCACTCCTTGTAGGAATTATTACTCAAGAAGAGAAACAATTGAAACTCATTCCCTTACTCTCTCAAGATTCAAATATTTAACATGAAATCATACATACATAGCAGAAAAGTAAATGCACAATAGAAAGAGTAGAACAACCATAAGTGTATAATTCAACATGTATACATAGAAAGTATTAGAACACCATGAGCCTGAATTCAAAGCTTCATATATTAATCTCAGAACTTTTGTACATGGATTCTTCTCTGCTACTCTCTGTTTCTCCTCTATTCTCATGTGCTTAATCATACAATCCACTGAATGATACAATGATACAAATATGAGGGTGTCTATAGTCGTTTTCCCTCCAGCTTCTAAAACTGTTTAATCTAGAATTTTAAATCTACCTACTTTCATTAACTATGCATAAATGCCTCTACATCCTACAGATGAGAGAAGATCTCTCAATATTTGTTTACAATATGGAAGTATGCCTTCTTAACTATTTCATTAATGTCTGTGCATCCAAACTTTGAAAAACATTTCAAAACATTTTTGACATGTGCCAAAATGTGATGGTGTTCATCCCAACTATCTTCTGCCTCCATGCTTGCTTACTGCTGATGATGCTCCTGCATCATACTCCCTTGCTTGAAAATTTTCATGGACTCCTGTTCATGAGCTCTTTCATAGTCTATTCAAGCTTATGAATTTCTGCTTCATTTTCCCAGCTGGCATCTTCAACTGGATGTCCCTTCCATTTGAACAAGTATTCAAAATAGTCTTTTCTCCTGGTCTTCTTGCTGACTCTCTTGTCAAGTATACTTTCCATCTGTGGCTTTTCAGCTACAAGCATTTGTTTAGTCCATTGAACCTTTGTTTGTTCACTGTCTTCTTCATCTCTATAAGGGTACGAATTTGAGATGTTGAATATTGGTGAAATTCTGATCCCATCGGGTAATTCAATATCATATGCATTTGCCCCAAATTTCTTCAAGACCTTGCAGGGTCCAGTTTTTTTTACTTTCAGTTTGTTATATGTTCCTCTTAGGAACATTTCTTTCCTCAGATGTGCAAGAATCAGATCACCAACTTCAAACTGAAGTTCTCGCCTATGTTGATCTGCTTTGCACTTGTACTCTTGGCTCGAGTTCTACAATCGCTCCTTCACTTGGCTATCAAGTTCTTTCATTGCCTCTACAAAATCTTCTGCACTAGCACTTCTAGTTTCATTATGTTCTGAATCTTTCAATTCAGAAACTCCCCTTGGTTGTATTCCATAAACAATCTGAAATGGACTCTACCCTATGCTTCTGTTGTGTGAATCATTGTAAGCAAATTTTGTTTGTGGCAGAATGTGATCCCACTGACTGTGGTGTTCAATCACTAGGCTCCTTAGCAAATCTCCCAAGCTCCTATTTACAACTTCTGTCTATATGTCTGACTGAGGATGAAAAGCTGAGCTAAAAGATAGATTTGTCCCTAACTTCTTCCATAAAGTCCTCCAGAAATGTCCCGCGAACTTGGTATCTCGATCTAAAACTATACTTTCGGGTAAGCCGTGAAATCTAACAACTTCCTTAAAAAGCACGTTCACAATGTGAGTTGCGTCCCTGGTTTTCTAACATGGTATAAAATGTGTCATCTTTGAAAATCTATCTACCACCACAAAGATCAAATTAAATCCTCCTTGTGTTCTTGGCAACCCTAATATAAAATCCATGCTCATTGCATCCCACAGCCTCTTAGGTATGGGTAATGGCTCGCATAACCCTATGTTCTGCCTTTTTCCCCTTGTGTGCTGACAAATTCTACATCTGTCCACAAATATTTTGACATCGGTCCTCATCCATGGCCAGAAACATGAGCCATTTAATTTCAAGAACATCTTTTCATGACCGAAATGTCCGACCAATCCTCCACTATGTTTTTCTTTCAATGGATTCTCCCTCATGGAGCATTTTGGAATACACAGTTGATTGCCTCTGAATAATAATTCATCCTGGATCATATATTCAGTCCATTGACTCCTATCCCTGAGAATTGGATTCTTAGATGCCTCATACGCCTCTTTAAAATATGGATTGTCTTTATACATGTCCTTGAGGTTCTCAAAACCCAATGTTTCGATTCTGAATTCCTACATCAGAAAACATTTCCTGCTCAAAGCATCAACAACTTTGTTAGCAGTTCCATAAATATGTTTAATTACAAAAGTAAAATTCTGCATGTATTCAACCCATTTAACATGTCTTCGGTTCCACTTCTCCTGTTGAGTCATGAATTGTAAAGCATGATTATCACTATACAAAACAAACTCTTTAGGAACCAAATACTGCCTTCACTTCTTCAATGTCTGTATGACTGCATAAAATTTGTTGTCATATGTTGAATATTTAATCTTTGCTTCATTCAATTTCTCACTGAAGTATGTGATTGGTCTGTCGTCTTGTCTCAAGACCACTCCAATTGCAAATCTGCTTGCGTCACACTTGACCTGAAATGTCTTATTGAAATCTGGCAACACCAGAATTGGTTGTTCAATAATCTTTCTTTTCAATAGATTGAAACTTTTTTTTGCTTCCTCTGTCTAGTGAAAATATTTATGTCTTTTCTTCACCATGTCCATCATCGGTGAACTAATCCCACTGAAATTTCTGATAAATTTCTTGTAGAAACTATCCAATCCATGAAAGCTTCTAACTTCAAATATACTCCTCAGAGATGACAATTCTTAATCACCTCCACTTTATCTGGATCCATTTTCATCTTATTTGCAAAGATAACAAACCCCAAATAAATGATCTCTATCTTCATGAACGATGATTTCTTCATATTTATCAACAACTTCTCTTGTTGTAATCTTTTCATCACTATAGCCAAATGCTTCAAGTGCTATGTTTATGTTCTACTGAAAATCAATATATCATCAAGATATACGATGAAAATTTTTCCTATGAAATCCTTCAGGACTTCATTCATCAATCTCATGAAAGTACTAGGCACATTTGTTAAGACAAATGGCATAACAAGCCATTCATACAGCCCTTCATTTGTCTTGAATGTTGTCTTCCATTCATCACCTTCTCTCATTTGGATTTGGTGATATCCACTCTTCAAATCAATTTTTGAAAAAAAAAATTCTCCACTCAAGCAGTCCAACAAATCATTCATCCTTGGCAAGGGAAATCTATATCTTATGGTAATATTGTTGATTTCCTTTGAGTCTATACAAATCCTCTAGCCTCCATCTTTCTTTGGGCTGGACATTGTTGGAACAACGCATGGAATCAAGCTTTCTCTAACCAACCCTTTGTCCATTAAATCCTAGACATGTCTCTTGACCTCTTCATTCTCATGTGGCGTAAATCTGTATGTTTCTTAGTTTGGTAAACTAGCTCCAGGTATAAGATCGATGTGATGACTTATACTCCTGATCGGTGGCAACGAACAAGGCAGTTCATCCACTACTATATCAACAAACTCTTCCAACAACTTATGGATTTCCTCTCGTAAATCATCCATCATTGTGCTGGTTAAAACAATATTAGGCTTCTCGACCACAATGAATTGTGTATATTCCTTCTTAACCTCCTTAATAAGTTCCTTCCCACTCATGAGAAGTACAGTGTTGCTCACCTCTGGTTTTACTTATTTATCCTTAATTGACAACAACATGTGAGTTCTCCCATTCTTCTCCAGGGTGTATGTGTTATTTCTCCCATCATGAATCACATTCCTATCATATTATGTGACGTCATTCCCATGGATGTTTGTCATCTATTGTTGGGTAGACCATAATGACGTCATCCTTATATCCTCCTATTTTAAATTCAACTAAACATTGTTTAGTGACATTTACCTGATGTCCTTTTTGTAGCCACAAAACTATGTATGGGCTTGGATGTTCAATAGTCTCCATATCCATCTTTTCTACCATCTCTGTAGAAACGAGATTGTCTATTCTACAACTATCCATGACGACTTTGCATACCCTATCTTTGGTCTCGCAAGTAGTCCGAAAAGGTTTGTTCCTTTGGACTGGGTTATCCACCTCCTTCTATGGCGTTAAGAGAACTTTTCTCATCATCAACGATCTGCCACCCTCATCATCTTTTGCCTCAACATTCTGTCTCTATGCTTCGACAATGTGAGTTTCACCTCCTTCCTTCTTTTTATCTGGGAAGTCATAAAATTTATGTCCATTTTTTCCACAGGTAAAGCATTTTATTTCTCCACCTCTACCTCTTCATCTTCCTCTAGTTCAAGGAAAAGTATTTCTATTAGCATATTGTCCTCTCTGTGAGCTTCCACCTTTCTCAGTTTGAGTTTGAGGTTTCTTCCACTCTTCTCTAGGTTTCTGATTTTTGTCTTGGGCAATTGTTTTGTCTCTGGCTTGACTTCTACCCGGCCTCTTTGACCTTGCTTTCAGATCAACTTCTCTTGAACTTTCAGAGCCATCTGATAATCATCCTCCACATTCTGAATGGTCATCTTGCTCATCTCATCTTGAATATTGTATCGTAAACCATTCATATACCTAGCAACTTTTTCATCATTGCTTTCTCGATGACCTTTTCTGATGTTTATCTTGTAGAACTCTTCAGTGTATTCTTTCACTGTCATCAATTTTTGTCTCAAGTTCTGCATTCTCCGAAACAAAGTAATTTAATAATCCTTGGGTATGAATTTTTCCTTCATCTTCACAACCATTTTTTCCCAGCTTTTGATTTTCTTTACAGCGTCTGTCAGCCTGCAGTTCATCCCATCACAATGTTGCATGCCCTTTAATTCTTTTGAAAGCATGTTTGACCTTCTTGTCTTCCTCAACATCCTCATAGTCAAAATATTTATCCAGAGCTCTAATCCAGTCTACAAGCTCTTCAACATCCATGTTTCCTTCATATACTAGAATGTCCATTTTTGCTCTAGCACCTTTCCTTGCAACAACCCTGAATAGGTGTTCTTCTACTACATCTTCAACTACAAATTCTTCATTTTCGGATTCATTTTCACTTTCAGATTCGCTGATGTCCCCAACATAAATTGTGCACCTTTGTGTTATCTCCATGGCATCAAGCCTGGCACGTAGTTCACGCATCTCTCTTTCCCTTTCCAGATCAGGTAATTGTCTGTCTCTTCTTCTCAGAATTTCCCTTTCCTCTGGTGCGTCAGGTATTTGTCTATCTCTTCATCTCAGTGACATGGCTATAAAATTACTCTTTTCCCTGCTATAGAAAGCAAAGAAATATTTTTATTCTCTAATACCACAAATGGCGCAGACCCCTAAATCCTCAGACTCGAGTCTGTACAGGATCTTTCAACTTCGGCGCTTAAAATTTAATTGACTCTTTTCTTTCCTCTCGAGAAATTATTCACTCACTCTCTTTGAGTATAATTCATAGGCCCTCTTGAGTTATGTTCGCGTGATCATTCACCGGCCATGAACTCAATTTTCAACACCCAACTAACATTTGGAATTTTCTCTCTTCTTTTCGAGATATTGGGTTTCGTGATTTTTCAAATCCCGTGTTCGAGCGCCTTACCTCTATGACCACCGAAACCCAAATACCAAACTCATGACTCACCTTGCCACTGATTTCATCTTTTCACTCTTCACGATTTCGAGAGTTTCAATGATGCACAACTCTACCTCTCGACTCCCAGGGTCCCGAAACTCGAATTACCGAAATCCCAAAATGTCCACTCTAAGTCTGCCACACTTCACAACTTTGGGATTTCCTTGGCACTATGCCTTGTCCCCCTATTAACAGGATTCTTGATATGTCGAATTCCGAAACACCGAAACACTAGTGTTCCGCTTCCAAGGAAAATCAACGACTGTAGTTCTTCCCCTTGATCCAATGGTTAGCACGATTTCACATACCGGGAGTTCATAAGGCTTATCCCCAAACTCTCTGTCTCCTATACCTTCCAGAACCCGAAATTCTGAAATGTCGAAATGTCTTCCTTTCTCGAGACTTCACAAATCCTGTCGCGAGATTTCCTAACTTTCCAACTGTCCCCTTGAACTGTACTATACTCTTGACGTGGACTCCTGCCACCTATCACCTTTTCCGATTTTTGGATCTTGAGCCACCCTTCGACAACTTCCTTTATTTTTGGGCTTCCGAGTACCAAGAGTTTAAAACTCTCAACCCTAAACTTATGTCATCACGAACCCTGAATTCTCGAACCCCAACTCGCCAAAATGCCGAAATGCACTTCCGAGACTTCTTCGCTTTTCACGATTTTAGAAGTTATAATGTAGGGTGTTCCGCCCCTTGTCAACGGGAATGTCGAAAACATGATTTTTGAAATGTCGATAAATACTCTGTCGCGACCTCTGATTTTGGACTTTCCTCCGTGCTGAGTCTCGATCACCCATCCTTTGGACTTCTGAAACCCCGAACTCTAAAGTTCTGAATTCCCAAACTCGTCACTCCTTAACTTCACACACGAACCTTCCTTTCGTGTTTCAGGAACTTGATCAGCAAAGGTTTTTTCTTGCACTTAGGAGTCCCGAACTTCAAATTATTGAAATGATCTGACGACCTAAACAGATCACAATTGACGGTCCATGTTGACTCTACTTTTTGAAGGTGGATTTGTCTGACGCTTGACTCCCCTGCAACTTATGTGGACCGTACAGTCCTTTCTACTTCGGGAGTTCTCTTCTGAGAATTCAAACCATTCAATCCCTTCTCAAAGAACCTTCTGCTCAAATCAAACCTGCAATCCTTCTCCAGGATTTAGCCTCTGCACAACTACTATCACTTCCTTCATTTATTTCGAATGATTCAAAGGCCCTAACCCTCTTGAGCTTCCTTTCAGAAACTCAAGTCTCCTAGAAGGCTTCTGCATGCACTCCTTGCGACACTTCTCCAAATATTTTTGAATATTTGAATCCCTTGAGTCTTTGCAACTCTGCAATAGCAGTCCTTCAACCTCTCAACCTTAGTCTATAGTTTCTAAGGTTTCGACCAGCCTACACACACCTTGCACGACTTCTATGCTTTTCTTTCACTTCGGTTGAAATGAGAACAATGGTATCCCTCCTGAGATTTCAGAGGTAAACTCTGAATTTTGTCAACGCACTCCTTGCAGACACTTCAATGCACTCCTTGCAGGAATTCCTACTCAACAAGAGAAACAATTGAAACTCATTCCCTTACTCTCTCAGACTTCAAATATTTAACATGAAATCATACATACATACCATAAAAGCAAATGCAAAATAGAAAGAGTAAAACAACCATAAGCATAGCATTCAACATGTATACACAGAAAGTATTAGAACACCATGAGCCTAAATTCAAAGCTTCATATATTAATCTCGGAACTTTTGTACATGGATTCTTCTCTGCTACTCTCTGTTTCTCCTCTATGTTAATGTGCTTAATCATACAATCCCCTGAATGATACAATGATACAAACATGAGGGTGTCTATAGTCGTTTTCCCTCCAGCTCCTAAAACTGTCTAATCTAGAATTTTAAATCTACCTACTTTCATTAACTATGCATAAATGCCTCTACATCCTACAGATGAGAGTGGATCGCTCAAGATCTGTTTACAATATGGAAGTACGCCTTCTTAACTATTTCATTAATGTCTGTGCATCCAAACTTTCAAAAACATTTCAAAACATTTTTGACATGTCCCAAAATGTGATGGCATTCATTCTAGCTATCTTCCGCCTCCATGCTTGCTTATTGCTGACAATGCTCCAGCATCAGAAATCCTCACACAATAGCAACAAATGTCACCCATTTTTATAGTACCAAAACTCATATCATACAACTCAAAATTTATCACATGGGTTTATTCTTCTTGATAGTTAAGGATTATAGTTATAATAATAAAGACCGGGAGGGGGATTATTGCAATGGAAAACTTGGGAGGATAAGGTGAAATTAAGAGCTCTGGATCAAGTGCTAGAGAACGTACGTTGGAGAAAATCAGAGAAGAGAAGAGAGCAGGAAAAGAAGAAGAACGTCAACCCATAATGGGAAGAGATCTTGGAATATGCTTGCAAGGATGATGTGGAGATTTGTGAAATAATTGGAGATGATATTGGAAACACTGATTTGGTGAAGCAATGGATAGAGAAGAGGATGAGAAGGAAAATACTAAACTTTATGCAACCAATAACAAGAATTTTGATGGCACACAAAAAATTTCCATGCTTAGTATCTCTTGCATGCTATGGTGGAGGGGCTCGACCCATGGCTTCCTCTCCCTTCTCCTTTTCATGGCTAAACTTCGATATTAAACTATAATATCATGCACCAAGAACCTAAAACCCTAAGATCGTGTCGATTGTTATTTCAACCTTAAAGTTTATTTAAAAGAAAACTGTAAGCATACTCTAATCTTCTAAAATTTTATAATAATTATTTATATTGCATCTTATAACATTGTTACCATATCCATTTACAACATTTTATTATATTTTAGTTAATTTCATTTACAATGTTTTATTATATTATAGAAGCTTCTATTCATCCATGGATCTCACTTTGAAGAATGTTATTTGGTATGAAGACAATGCTTATGTAGCAAAACCAGGATGTGACATGGCATAGAAGATAGATGGCAACGATTTCCCTTCATGTCACAATCTCTTCATATTATTCGAGCATCGTTCCTTTCTTATTTGTCCCACAATGGATCAATACATCATACAACTTAGTATGTCGATAGAAATAATATATGTTATTTTTAAATGAAGGATTCACGTGGCATGATTGATTTGATGGGGGCTCGACATTCTATCAGATGGAGGAAAAGAAAACCTATAAGATACTCCAATGATATTAAAGAAACCTTGGGTTTGAGTTACTGACAAGAAAGAGATACACATCATTGAAAATCTCATTATTGCAATTA
>JZKD02S2202834.1:13688-31388 GCA_000966675.3 Picea glauca
TTAGAAGTTTTGGACAACATGTTTTCTTTGGATATATGAGTAATATATTTTTTGAAAATAATTTCAAATATCAATGAGATAAATTGTCAAATGTGAATGTGATGATGGGAGTCACGAGGAAGGGTGTTTTTCTTAATTAACTAGTTATGTTATGATTGTTAAGAGCTAAAGGGAGTCACAAGGGATCCCACCTACTAGTTATTATTTATTTAAAACCCTTATTATGATTCATTACTTTTCCCCCTAAGTAAAAAGTTGGCTGAGTTTTTAGCTAACTTAACTAATGAGGTATTTCAACTACTTCAACCAATTCTAATTTTCTTAAAGGAAAAAGGAAAGGGAGGAACAAGAGGAGGATAGAAGGAGAAGCATACTAAGGTTTTCTCTTTGAGTTTATGTTGAGATAGTTCAATTTTCATTCATTCCTTAATTTATCACAAGCCTAATTCTTTTTTATGATAGTAGGGTCTTATTGTAGACAGTAAGATTCAGGGTTGAATTACATCATTCAAACACCTGTTTTTTAGAGGTGTTGATCTATCTTTGATAGTCTGTGTAGACTTGTCTGTTTGTGAATTAGTTTTCATGATTGACAGAGGCTATTGTGTAGAGTCGAGTGGGCAACAATCTGTGGCAAGTTGATCCAGCTTTTAGAGTTCATTTTTTTATTTTCTGTCAGAGGTCCTTTTGTATGTTCCATTGAGGATGTCTAAGTTTGACTTTGGTCCAAAATTTCTTCACGAAATTTTGTAAAGAGAATGACTTGGTGAATTGGAATGAAATAAAGGATTTATTTATGTCTCATATGTCTTGATTATCATCTTGGTGTCTTTGCTTCTATCTCTACATTTATTTCAGCAATTGTTATATTCAAAAAATCATATAAATAACGAATTTTCCCGCAAGCTTTTATTTATAAAAGACTAGCCTAAGCACTTGTAATCAATACTTGTGAGTTAGGATGTTATTTTTGACAGCTATAAACATAGGGTGACATTCCCATCTATTTTTCTTTAGCCAAGCAAAATCTGCAAATGCTTGAGTAAGATCATTTCATATCTTTTCCTCAACAACAAGGTCTTGCTTTGTCACTGACATTATGATAGGGTCCATGGCGGTGATGAAAAATAGCTGGAAATGAGAGGAAATGGCATGGGCTTGGTGTACTGTTGAGCTTCATTTGAATGGGGGTGGTCACGCCAACTTTCAAATGTTCCAATATTTTGAAAAATAATAAAATAAACAACAAGTGCCCTTTATACCTTTCTGATTTCGGGGGCGCGAGGAAGTGTTTTGGGGAAACCTGCTTCTTGCCCTGCAATGCACCCAGTGGCACCACGTGGTCCTGACTGAAAATGATAGTTTATTTTTCATCCCACTTTCGGGAATTATCCTCCGCGCAAATCCTTCTCCTGAAATGATCCCCGGCCGTCGATTTGGAGCGTTCGCAATCTACGACGTATCAAGCCCCATTAACTTTTTTCTCTTGCCATATTTAGCCTCCTCCTACTAGATTTAGTCCCTCCCTTGATTTATCAAACCTCCAACTAATTTATCTCCTCTCTAAGTCTTGAAATCGCGATTTCACACAAAAAACTTCATGGTGATAACATGGGCTCCAACTGGGGATGTTATCCTCCCAGCGAGGTAGCAAAGAATGACAGACCGAGTGCCTACCCATTGGTCTTTGTTTTAATCCTGCAAATGAATTTATCAACGTCTTATTCACAAAACCCAAATCATACTCAACATAAATTAGGGCCTTTGCTTCAAGCTTCAATTTATGTTGATTTGATTCCAACTGCTTCAACTAAAAAACAAAAATGGTTATATACAATGAATGGAAAGGGTGATAGATCCTTTAAATGATATATTGTTTGAGCAACCTACCATTCTTAGGTCCTCCTCCAATGATATCTCCATTACTTTCATGTAGCAGATATGCATTATTTCCATGGCATGCCACAATTTTGAAAGGTCCCATCCATAGATGGTCAAATTACCCATGCTTTTCTCTGTCTTCATTTCTAGCATCCCATCTCAACACTAAATCCCCCACTTTGAAATCATCTTCCTTAGTATTCATGTCAAAACCATTTTTAATCTTGTCTTGGTGCAGCTGAGAGTTCTTTAAGGCTTTTTCTCTTATCTGCTGGACATTGATCAGTTCATCTGTTCCCCTTCGAGTGGTATTTTTTCAGCATCTTTCTCCTATATCAATCTCATTATTGGAAATCCTAATGCAATAGGAAAAATTGTCTTTGTGCCATACACAATGTGGAAAGGTGAAGTGGCAATAGACCTTTTGGTAGTGATACTGTCAGCCCATAGTTCATGGACGAGCCTTTTATGCCAAGCCTTTTTGTTATCTTGCATCAACTTCTTGATAATTCTAGTTAAGATCTTATTGGATGACTCAACCAATCCATTACCTTGAGAGTAATAAGATGTGGAATGACCAAGAGTTATATTGTAATCACTTCAAAAAAATTTCATTTTCTTTTTCTTAAATGTTGTTTCATTGTCTGTAATGATTTTGATTGGACACCCAAACCTGGACAAAATATTGTTCTCCAAAAATTGAATGATAACAACATCTGTGATTTTCCTGGTGCGAACCGCTTCAATCCACTAGGTGAAGTAATCTGTGCTTGTCAGTATCCACTTGTGTTGAGTTGAATATTGTGGATGAATTTCTCCTATGAAATCTAGGCCCCATTATCTGAAAGGTGCTTCAACAGAGATGGGTTTCAAGGGAAAAGGCTGCAATTTATTCTTCCCATCAAAAATTTGGCATTCATGACAGCTTGAAACTTCTTTGTAGACATCAGAAAAAATGTTAGGCCAATAGAACCTGCCCTCAATATCATGTGCATAGTAGTTTTCCAATAGTGGTTCCCTCCACAATCACCTTTATGAAACTCTCTAATTGTGTTTTCTACTTCTCCCTCTAGCAAACAACTCAACAAGATTCCTCCTGGATCCTTCCAATACAAAGACTGATTTACAATACAAAACTTTGTTTCTTTTAGCTTTAAGAACATGGCCTTAGTTTTACTCAATTCAGGAGGAGCTTGCAAATTTATCAATACATAAATAATATCAGCAGACCATGGGGAGTCAAGGAAATTTTGAGATACCCAAGGGACCTTTTCTTCTTCTGAGTTTGCTGACAAATCATCCATGAAGTTAATTCCCAAGAGCTCACAATTTTCCTGTGCCATCAGCTTGGCAATTCCTTTCCCTTTGATCAACTTTGTAGGTTTGATCTTAAGGTCATATTCCAACAACACAACTATCCACTTGCCCCTTTTTCCCTCGAGATCAGGCTGAGTTAAAATGTCTTCCACAGAATTATTGGTGTTGGCACAGGGGTAGACCCAGGGTTCAGCTCCAAGAGCGCACCAACAAGCCCTAGCTACTGGCCCTTTCGACAGCACCTGTGAAGCAGATGCAGTCTCACTCGAATTAGCTATCAGGGGTTTGCAGGACAGAGATGTCTACAACCAGGGGAATATCAAGTGGTTCTTATTCCAACAACAACATAACATGCATTTATCATTAAACCAACTAGATATTTCCTTCACAACTATATATTTGATCTAACACAACAATGAAAACAATAATACAACAGCAACAGAGATCAAAGAATCAATCACACATCCACAACACAAGGTATACGTGGTTCACCCTCTCTCTAGGGCTACGTCCACAGAACTATGCTTATGATTTATTAAGGAAAAGAATACAGTTCTTGTCTGCACTCTCAACTAGCAGATCTTCTTTCTTCTCTCTCTTTCTCTCCCCTTCCTACACACCCAACTATAGGACTTGATCTTCGCACACATCTTAAGATCTTACAATACCAGAAGGCTCTCTCTCTCAACACTTCTCTCCCCCAATATGATAATCTTTCACTCAATAATAGAGCTAGATCAACAACAATATCATACCAATACTCAATGACCAACCTGACCCAGGTCCTCTTAACCTTTGTCTATACATTACAATACCTCACCGACAGCCTTAGGTCGAAACCTAGGTGCAAAACCCTAAATACAAAAACCCTAGGTGTCTAAAACCCTAGGTCAACTTGACCCTCTTTTTCCAAGCTTCACCAGCTTATATTTCCTTCCTTCTCATGCAGTGTTCCAAAGCATCCAATGGTGGCTTTTCCCACTTTCTGAGTCATCCTCGATCCCTCTCCCTTGCTAATCTGTTATCCTCGATCTCCTCATCCAACAGCTTGCTTTTCTGCACTTCGCTCCATCTTTTCTATTCTTTTGCTCGCTTCGACCAGTGACAGTGACTGTGTCTCCCGTGATGCTCACTTTTCCCCTTTTCTTTTTCGTTCTTCACTTCCTTCCATAACCCAGGGCCAACAGGCCCCCAACACTCACCTGTGACTCGTCCCGAGGCACTTGAGATCTGATCCTCTTGTTTTTCTTCAAATTTCGACTGTGCAGTGCATCCCTTGCTTTCTACTTTATGCCTCCTTTCCATCCTTGTGCAGACTATCTTTTTTGTGTCTGGTACCCAGTTTCAACTACACCTGGTACCTGGACCCTTGTATTCTTGATTCTACTAAGATCTGTGAGGCAGCTGGTTGTCATAGTACAACTCCAGCCAACTCCCATTCACCAAGCCTTCCTTCCAATCTCCTTTCAATGTCTTCAGTTACGCAGATCCTCCTTCTGTAACATAGGCAATCTCATATGGTCTGAGCCAATGTGTTCTGAACTTCCCAGGGTGTTTGATAAATTTACTGTCATATAGCAGGACTAAATCAACTTGCTTGAATATCTTCTTCTTGATGTATCTGTCATGATAGGCCTTTTATCGCTCCTTCTGAATTTGTTGATGGAAGCCTGTAATGAATCTGTCTTCTTCTAGTTCGACCAACTGTGCTAGCCTCTCATGAATGGCGCTAGTATCATCCATGTCTGTAAATGCAACAATTCTTAAGCTTGGTACCAAGTACTCCATTGGGACAACATCTTCAAGACCATAAACCAACTTGAAAGGAGTCTGTGTTGTTAATTTTTTGCAAGTGGTTCTATAAGCCCAGAGTATTGCTGGTACTCTTAAATCCCAGTTGTCCCTATTCACACTGAAAATATTTGTCAATGTTGTCTCCAAGATCTTGTTGAATGCTTCAACTGTTTCATTTGCTTGTGGATGATAAGGTGTGATCTTCTGATGGTGGAATGCAAATTCTTCAGTCAGGACTTCAATTGTCTTATTGATGAAGTGTGTCCCTTGATCACTCATAAGGACCTTAGGGCATCCAAACCTAGTTATTACGTCATCAAATATAAAATGTGCAGTTGTAGCTAAGCTACAGTCCTTGACTGCTCTTGCTTCAGCCCATCTAGTCAGGTATTATGTCGCAGTGATAATAAACCTTGCTCCTGTGTGCTTTCCTGGTGGATTTATAGGTCCCATGAAGTCAATGGCCCATTTTTCAAATGCTTGTAGGGTCATCTACGGTGCTGATGGAATCTCATCTCTTCAGGATGGTTTTCCAACTCGTTGGCATACATCGCATGCTCTGGCATACATTTTAGCATCTCTGTGTAATGTAGGCCACCAAAGGCCAGTTCATAGAACCTTCTGCACAGTTGATTTTCCTGCATAATGTCCTCCTGCAATGCCTTCATGAGCTTCTTCGAGGATCATAGGGCGTTCTGCCTCCATCACACATCTTCTTAGGATCTCATCAGGTCCCATTTTATATAGCTGACCAGCTATTAGTGAAAAATCTGCAGCGTGCACCACTAGTTGTTTCTTCTGTGGAATTGTGTATTCTATTGGAGCTATTCCTGTTGACAGGAACTGGACTATGTCTGTGAAGTGGTCATCAATATTTCTAATGGTGAACAGTTGTGCATATAGTAGTGTGACCTCCAGACTAGTAGGTTCTTCACCATGATCCAACCTCGATAGGTGGTCTAGGCCCTTATTCATTCTTCCTGGCTTAACTATGATCTCAAAATCATATTCTTGAAATAGGAGAATCCATCTACATATTCTTCCCCCCAACACTGGATTGTTGACTAGGTATTTCAGCGTGGAGTGATCAGTAAACATTTTAAAGTGTCCTCCCAACAAGTAGTGGTGGAATTTCTGCAATGCATACACCATGGATAGTCCCTCTCTGTCTGGAGTAGTGTAATTGATTTCAGTTGTGGAGAGCTTCCTGATGGAAAATGCTAATGGACGATCAATGTCCCCTTCTCCAGGTTGTGCCAGTACTGCTCCTAATGCAATATAAGATGCATCAACATGCACATGAAATTCCTTGCTCCAATTGGGAAAGACTAGAATAGGCGCAGTGACCATCTTTTGTTTCAGTGTGTCGAAGATCTGCTGGAATTCGTCTGTCCAACCAAACGAACAGTATTTTTTTAATAATCTCTCCATTGGCGCAGTAATCTAAGCATATCCTTTGATAAATTTCCTATAATAGCTAGTGTGTCCTAGCGCAGTGCGCAGTTGTTTGACTGATGTAGGTGGTGGTAAATCAACTATAATTGCAATTTTGGATGGATCCACCAACAATCCTTGCTTGCATACAATATGACCTAATAATACTCCAAATGGTGAGAAGAAGATGCACTTCTTCAAATTCAAAGCAATTTGACACTGCCTACATTTATCCAGCATTAGCCTTAGACATTCGATATGATTTTTCAACAAACTAAAAACAGTACAGTCATCAAAGTATGCTTCTAAACACATATGAAAAAATTCTTTGAATGCTTAAACCACCACCTTGGAAAATATGGTTGGGGCATTCTTTAGTCCAAATGGCATTACTGTGTATTGGTAGGATCCCCATTCTGTGGAAAACATAGACTTATGATAGTCCTCCTTGGCGATGCGGATCTGATGGTATCCTGAAAACCCATCTGTAAAAGAGTATACTTCTTGGCCTCCCACGTTATCTAGCACTTCGTCTATGAAAGGTGTAGGGAAGGGGTCATGTAGACAAGCATCATTCAGCTTCCTGAGTTCTATGCAATTCCTGATCTCACCTGTCTTCTTATCTTGCACTACCATGGGGTTGATCCACTCCGACTCTTCGACAAGTTCAATAATCCCTGCTTCCAGCATTTTGTCGAGCTCAATCTTCACTTTTTCCTTATATTTCGAGTTCAATCTGTAGGGTCTTTTCTTGACTGGCTTCACGTCTAGTTTCAAAGGGATTCTCATTTACCCCATAGGTCCTTTGATTCCCTTCATATCAATGAACTTGCTCGGGAACAAGTCCTGATACTCATGCAATAATTCTGTGATTTTGTCAATGGTAGCAGCGTCCTAGTAATCTTCGACATTGGAAAGCTTCTGTGTCTCCTCTGTCCCGATATTGACTTTCTTTATCTTTATCAATTGTCCAATGAATGGCAGTTCCACTCCTAGACCTTCCACATCTCTCTGAACTTATGTTTTTGCGATATTCACCTTCCTTGGATCATCATCTTCGTCGGCATTGATGTTGTAGCACGTCTGCAGTTTCTGGAGAGGTGCAGTCCATTCATCCACTTCTTTCTCCAAGGGGATGCCAGATGCCTCCTCAAATACTTTATGTCTCACCATCTGTAGTGCTTGATTTATAGAAGGAAATTCACTGTCAAACAAAAAGGTGGTTATAAAATTATGGATCATACCTTCCCATTCTGAAGTGACAAGGCACAACTCTGCTTGAAGGTACCAGTTAATCGAGGTGGTATCCAGCGTATTGACGAATTTGTGTACCCATTGTTCTCTAGGAATGTCACTCCATGCCTCTTCACAACTTCGTACATGGTCCTTTGGGCAGCTTCGACCTGTGTACCGTGCTTCACAGCTTCCTTCTTGTGCTGAGAACCGCGTTGTCATCAAAGTTCAGCATTGTTTCCAGTCTGTAATATTTATTTTATGTGTCCCCCACCATCTTGTCGGTGTGGATTTCATGGCCTCATCCATTGCCAATAGACTTTGTTGTCTTGGTACACTTGTCTTAAATTCTGATAAGAAGATTTCTAGAGAGTTTAGCCCATCAAATGTGGGTAGATTACTCACTATTGTGTCAATCCAACAAACTTCTCTGGTTATCCTAGCACATCTTCTTGTAGATACTTCGTACATCTGGTTCTGCCATTTCTCCAGTGCTTCTTCTGAATCGGATGAACATGCATTGTCACTTCACCAGCGCAAATTTCCGTCAGTTATAGGGTTGATATAATCCTGATGTCTGGCTGTTAATTTGTAGATTTTTTCCAATTCAAATGCATGGTCTTCTTCCCTTATAGGTTTTGTGTATCATGGGCCTTCATTTGGATCTAAAGGTGCAATGACCCTAAGGCCATCTTTCTCAAATGTCATGTGTCTTTTATTTAAATCAACAACAGTGGAATTGTCAAAGGCTCAATCAATTCCTAACAACGCAGGGTAAGGGAAGATATCATCAACAATTTCAATTACCTCAAAATATACAAAGGTTCTTACCCCATCGATGTCCACTCGGACATGCTCTAATCATCCAAATGGGTTGATAGCTTGTTGATTAGCCATGCGAGGCCTGATAGGGGACTATATCAACTTGGGTTTTCCCATCAATGCCCAAGTTTTCTTCGTCATGACATTGACTTCTGACCCTAAGTCAAGGACCACATAGTCTATCTCATACTCTCCTATCTGAGCATTCAAGTGTAGTTCTTTATTTGTCCTTCTCCTTCTTCCAATTTTGTGCACTACTCTATTAAGTAAGGGGTCTATTTTCCCTAGTTCATACTGCTTGATTAAATCTTGTAATTCTTATACAGCGCCTTTATCTTGAATCAACTTAACAAAAGTGTGTAAGAATTCCATGAGTTTGCTTACCTCTTTCTCTTCTGTTGGTGATGCAGACGGATCAAATGCCTGAGGCATACCATATTCTTTGATTTTTGGTTGTCTCTTTGATGAATATCCTTGATCTCCTTTGAACTCTTTTCTTTCCTCCTCGAATATTTGCCTTTCTTTCTTAGCATCGAACATTGGGGTCTTTTATGTAGCTTTCTTGAATCCGTGGTCATTTACAGTCCTTCCTTGGGTTTCTCTGTCTTCTGCTATAGAAGTGCCTCCTCGAGTAATAACAACAACTCTAGGGTCTTCTCCGCGAGGTTCGGCATATATCAGTTGTACTTGTGGGTTCTGCTGGGGTCCTCATTTTCCCTGAAGTTTAGCTAGTAGCACATGGCATTCTTCTATGACATGCTCGAAGGAGTTATAGTAACTACAGGTTGTGCAGGAATTATGACAATCCCTTGCTAGATGGCCTGGTTATGCACAGTTGTAACAGATTATTTTTCCTCGGCCTCAGCTCATACCTTGTCCTCATCCTCTGTAGCCACCACGAGGAGTGAAATTTCCTCTCCCCGGAGAGTTGTACTGCGGAGTGTTTCCCTCTTGTTGTACTCCGCCTTGAATCTTGTATATGTCTCTCGACATTTCATGCATGAGATCATAAGATCTACAATCTCGATCATCATGCCCCACTGATTTACAGAATGTACAATACAATTTTGTGGGTGTCTGGACATACTTCTACATGTAGTAGCACTCACTTTGGCGTTTCCTATTTCTGCATACCTCGCACCATGGTAGGTTAACTTGCTTTAAGGGGCTCAGTGCTCCTGACTCCAAGTACTCATGAAATAAAGGGCAGTGTTCCTTATCATGGCCTTCAGATATGCATTTTACACACCAGATATCTTCCCTTTTGTATTTTCCCTTATCTTTCTTCATATCCTCGACCTGTAAAGACAAACTAGTTATATGGCTAATGCCTGAGCTAGATTCTCCCATCGGTGTTGATTCAAGCTCCATGGCGATCTCCAAAGCTTCTGCCTGAGATGCAATCTTCTGCTGCATCAAAGGGATTCTTATGTGTGGTAACAACGCAGCGATGAACCATTCTTTGTTATGTTCGTCGAGGATCTGGAAAGTTAATCAGCCTGTTAGGGTCTTGAATCTCTGGTCGAACTCCCAAACAGGTTATGCTACCTTTTGTTTAATTTCTTTTAGTTCTGCAATACATTGTGATTCCAACTTAGGTTTCTTAAACTCTGCAATCAGTGCATTCTTGATCTCAATCAGGGGCTTAGGTTGTGCCAGTCCTTGGACCAGTTTCATATACCAGCTCAGCGCGCGGTCCCTTAGCATAGTGTTGAACTAGGTTCTCTTGATGACTTCATCGGTGATACTTTTAATATTCCATACGGCCTCACATAGAAACCAATGTTGATCTAGATCTTTAGATCCATCCCCTCTAAATATAGGGAGTCTCATTTCATCTGCCATAAAGCTAACTAGGGTTCTTGTCTGAGTAGATGTCGGGCTACTGGTAACAATACTCTGAAGACTCTAGTGGGTCTGACTATTCCGACTGCTAGGTATTGTTGAGACAACAGGAGGATTAATGTTACTTACTTCAGTAGTTCGTGCAGTTCCTGAGGTTTCTGGCTCGCTTTGGCATAGTTTCTCAGCTTCCCCTTCTTCTGTTCTGGTGGGCTTTGGATGCTCTTCATCGGTTAGATCTACCTCTTCTCCACTATAGAAACCTTCCTCATCGTAGTTTTTCTTAAACAAATTCTCAAGGTGAACTCCATGGAATACTTTCCCACTACGCGTATGTCCTGCTTCTGTGTCATTGTCATTGTCTGAGATCTTGAACATTAGCCTTTTCAGGTCTGATCAATCTATTGTATCTTCAAGATGTGGTTTTCATGCAAGAGCATCTTGATTCTTAGCTTCAGGAAGTGAAAAAATCTTCCTCTGGGACCCTTGAAAAAGTATCTCTCTTCTTGACTATACGATTTTGTTCTGTCAACAGCAAACTCAGTGATATACCCTCCGATGGTACTATCAAACCAGTGATCTACTGCTCTGGATACAACGTTGTCAACTCTCTTGATCTTCTGGATCAATGTTGGTGTCCAAACCACAGGGGGTCCAGATCTGATTTCAAACTGTGTGTCAGCTAACCTAGTCAACCACTAATGTAGCTCCTGATGGATTCCTCCAAAGAAGATCTCGTGAATGTCGGTGAAGATGTATCTTTGTAGCCAATCCTCAGTGCTTATTTTAGGGTTCTTGTTCTGGGCTTCAGCAAAGTCCTTCTCTTGATCCTCTACCCACTTTTGAATCTTCGTCTTTGATGGGAACCACCTTGACATTCCCTTAAAAATATTCTCGTCCCAACAACGGAACCATTTGTTGGCACAAGGGCAGACCCAGGGTTCAACGCTTAAGAGCACACCAACTAAGCCTGAAATACTAGCCCTTTCGATAGCACCTATGAAGCAGATGCAGTCTCACCCAAAGCAACTATGAGGGGGTTGCAGGATAGAGATGTCTACAACCAAGGGAATATCAATTGGTTCTTATTGCAACAACAACATAACATGCATTTATCATTAAACCATCTAGATCTTTCCTTCACAGCTATAGATTTGATCTAACACAACAATGCAAAAAATAATACAACAGTAACAGAGATCAAAGCATCAATCACACATCCACAACACAAGGTATACGTGGTTCACCCTCTCTCTAGGGATACGTCCACAGAACCATGCTTATGATTTATTAAGGAAAAGCATACAGTTCTTATCTGCACTCTCAATTAGCAGTTCTTCTTTCTTCTCTATCTTTCTCTACCCTTCTTGCGCACCTAGCTACAATACTTGATCTTCTCACACAGCTAAAGATCTTACAATACCAAAAGGCTCTCTCTCTCAGCACTTCTCTCCCCCAATATGATAATCTCTCACTCAATAATAGAGCTAGATCAACAACAATATCATACCAATACTCAATGACCAACCCGACCCAGGTCCTCTTGACTTTTATTTATACATTACAATACCTCACTGACAGACTTAGGCCAAAACCTAGGTGCCAAAACCCTAAATACAAAAACCCTAGGTGTCTAAAACCCTAGGTCAACTTGACCCTCTTTTTCCGGGCTTCGCCGGCCTGTCTTTCCTTCCTTCTCACGTGGTGTTCCAAAGCATCCAACGGTGGATTTTCCCACTTTCTGAGTCGTCCTTGATCCCTCTCCCTTGTTGATATGTCGTCCTCGATCTCCTCATCCAATGACTTGATTTTCCGCACTTCAATCCATCTTTTATGTTCTTTTGCTCGCTACGACCCAGTGACAGCCACTGTGTCTCCTGGGATGTTCACTTTTTCCCTTTTCTTCCTCGTTCTTCACTTCCTTCCATAACCCAGGGCCAACAATTAAGCACATAGGCAGTGGTATGAGAATGCAATATATAAACTCTAAACTCCTTTAGGGTCTTGACCAATTCATATGCCTTCTTTTCCATGATATCATACTTCAATGGGGAATCCCTCAATGTTCTGTTATAGTATGCTATAGGTTTCTTGAAATTCTGCTCATCCTTCTCTAATAAAACACCAACAATGGTGTGCTCTGAGATAAAAAAGAACAATATAAATTCTTTTTCAAAATAGGACTGGCCAGCACTGGGGCCTTGGTCAATGCCACTTTAATGTCTTCAAAGGATTTTCTAGCTTCAGGGGTCCACTTTATCTCACTTCTTTTATTGAGCACGTTAGTGATATTCTTTATGATTTCAGCCAGGTTAAGGATGAATCTTCTCAAAAAGTTTACTTTCCCCAGGAAACATTGCACTTCTTTTTTCTTATGGACATGCCAATTTTCAAGATCCCCTCAACTCTACTAAGATCTATCTTTATTCCCTCCTTTGAAATAATGTGACCAAGTCACTTCCCTTATTCCATGCCAAAATTACACTTCTTTGGGTTCAATGAAATGCCAAACTTTCTACACTTTTGAAAATCCCTCCTTAGATGTTTAAGATGTCCTTCATAAAAAAATTCAATACACAGTGATATCATCTAAGTAAATAATAATAAATTTATCTTTCTCATCAGCAAAAGTTATATCCATAGCCCTTTGAAATGTTTCTCCTACATTCATGAGCCAAAAATGCATCTTGGCATACAGGAAAGTGCCCCATGGTGTTGTAAATGTTGTATTTTCCTGTTCATCGGAGTGTACCATGATTTGATTGTAGCTAGAGAAACCATCCAACATTGACATTTTTTAAGAACCCGCCACTTTCTGTATAATGTGATCCATCTTAGGCAGTGGGTAGTTGTCCTTGAGAGACACCATGTTCAGATTTCTGAAGTCTACACATAATCTGATCTGTCCACTCTTCTTTTTGACAGGCACCATATTTTCCACCCATTTCAAAAACCTTAGAGACACTATGATCTTGGCTTCAAACATCTTCTTTATCTCTTTCTCAATCAAGGGCGATAGCAAAGGATTGATTCTTCTTAATTTATGTTTGAAAGGTTTATGATCTTATTTGATTGGAATCACATTTTGAATCACTTTGGTATCATAAACTTTCAGATCTTCATAACTCCAAGAAAAAACATCAGGGAATTCTTTCATTAAATTGACATATCTTTGCTTGATCTCTGGGCTGAGTGTATTGGACAGCTTAATGATCTTGGGATCTTCCTGAGTCCCAATGTTGCAATCTTCAACATCTCCATCATTTACAGTAATTTTAGGATTTCTTGCCACATCATTATTATCAAAGAGTTTATGCAATGGGACCAGGCCTTTGGGAAAGATGTTACTTTTTAGTTGCACTATATCTCTACCAGCAATTTGATTTTTGAAATAACCATCATTTGTGAAAACAACTGCATCTTCTTCTTCACCACAATATTCCTCATCAATATTTAAATTTTCAAATCCATCCTCCATTTTGAGTAAACTTTCTGTTTGTTTATCATCTTAAAAAACCTGCCAGTACTTAATATTATTAGGCACTGTTGGTCTGTGCTTGACCTCAATTTAATATCCCATGTTAGGAAAGACTAGAATTTTGAAAACTGAGGCTGAAGTAGCTAGAACATCAACAATCTGATTCTAACCCCTTGGAATTGATGAGAGACTATACTCTGAAAATTCTTAAAGAAGGTCAAGCACTATATTCCTATATGCTCTTAATCTGGGGTGCTTTGCTTGATATATTCCCTTCACCTGATTTATGATCAAATCAGAATTCCCATGAATAGTTATCCTCCTAGCACCCATTTCTTTCAAAGTCTTCAATCCCAACACCAATGCCTCATATTTAGCCATGTTCTTTGTGCAATCAAAAGCAAGTTTATAAGAACACAGTTTTGTGGCCAATCTAGGGGGGTTAATGCATACACTAACTCCTGCTCCTTCTTTGTTGAGACTCCATCGAAGCTCATGTTCCACAACTCATTCTATGCACTCTCTTGTTGTTTTGAAACTTTCCCAGTCTGCTAATCAAATTGGTCTTTGGCAGCCATATCAATCTCTGGCCTTTTCTCTTCAAAACACAAATCATTGAAAGAAAATGGATGAACCCATCTCAGTCTCCACAGAGTAGATGGGATGGTTATTTGGATGGGCCTTGTTACTGACCATGTATTTGAGTAAAACCTCCATGTACAATCTCTTATCTTGACCAAAGATAGGGATAGTGGCGTATGACATATCCATCTGTAGAGTTCCTTTCAACTTTGCATCCCATGACCTAGATAACAGCATGCCAAACTTGGCAAGGATATCAGCAACCACTCCATCCATGACCATATTCGTTGTTGGAATTTGAGACAAATGTACCACCAGATCTTTGATTAGGCCTAAGCTCTTCACCTTCCTTGAATCAAAGGACAAAAGATTTTTGAAAGGCCTTGTGATGTCCAGGCCCAATTTGTCCATGACCACCTTGGGAATCAAGTTATGGGAAGCTCATGAATCCAACATAGCATTGTGCACAGTCATATCATGGATCTTCAGACTGACATAGAAAGGGGGGACCTCATCAGCATCACTACTTTCCTCTACATGTGGACCAAACAAGATGGAAAGACGATCATCTTGTATGTTCAAAGTGTCAGAATTGTGTTCCATCTTCAACATATTGATGATCTGATTTCTATATTCATTGTTATTTATAAACTCGTTGAATGGTACAGATATTTTAATCTTGGCCATCTCACTTTCAAAATTAAAGGAAGATTAGGTTTTCTCTACCTCTTTGATGATTTTCTCCTTTCTTGTTTCAGGTACTTTCTTCTAGGGTTATTCCTTCTTATTTCCTTTCTCCACAACATCTTTTGCAATAGAGTCTTTTTTAGGCTGACTTGAAGAAGGTTTGTTATTCTGAACTTATTTGGTAAGATTTCTCTTTGGAGGATTTGTATACACCTTTTTGTTTTGAAGATTATACTGTTTATGGAATTGCATGATGGCATTTTGCAACCCTGTTTGGTAATCTTCTTTTTCCACTGACAACCTCTCATCATTTTCCTGCATGAATATTTCATTAGCATCCATGAACTAGTCATGTTCTTCTTTAGTCAAAAATACCTTTGTTTCATCACCATCATAGCAATGCATATTGTCTTCAAAATTTTCATCATAATTCTCATTCACATAATTATTTTGAAAAGGAGTTCTTATTTGTTGATCACCCTAGTTCCTCTTATCTCTTTCTCTGATTTGTGGAACTGACGGTCTCATATGATTATTGGGTGGAACATAAACTTGTTCTCTGGTGTTAGGCTTATTATCTAAAGACATCCTCTCCATCAGTTTCTCCATGGTCTTCATCATCATTTCAAACCTCTCTTCTGATGATTGTGAGGTTGAAGGTTGTGCCTTATCTTGAACCTTGTCCATGTCCCTGTTAGAGTTAGATTTGATCTTTCCTGGAGACATTAGATTTACTTCAAATTCTATTGCATCGATCATCATGTCATCTAATGAAGTAGATCTTGTTTCCCTCAACAAAAAAACAAACTCACTTTCAAAGAAATCAGCATATCTAAGCTGAGCAACTCTAGGAGGGGGTTTTACTTCAATAGGAATTGAATTATAAACTTTGATAAATCTTGTTGAAAAATCTTGCATTGTTTCATCATGTGACCTTCTCATGTTGTTATACTGGGTTAAAAACTGAAGGGGTTTTTTCTTGTCACCCCACTTTGCAAGAAATCTCATTTCAAAGGCTTCAAAATTTAGGATACTTGCTGATGGGAGAGATCTGAACCATTTTTTGACTTCTCCTGCAAGACTTTGTGCAAACAGTCTCATTTTTGCATCCTCAAAATCTACTTCTTCCAAGTCTATAAAATCATTGAACCAATCTAGATGTTTTTGGGCTGACACATTGCCTTCAACATCATACAACTTAATCCTCAGATTATACTCCTGGGGTAAATCATGTAACTAACCAGGTAGAACAAGAGGGGAAAACCTAGCTGCCATGGTTGTTGTAAGGACTTGAAGTGGATGTTGGTTCTGATTATGAATCACAAGAGGTTTAGCAAGGGCAGATGAAATTAAATCTTGGAACCTCTTCTTATCAAAGATGATCTCGTTTAAAAAAGACTTAGATTTTGGTAGGTAGCAAGAGAGGTAGTGGGGGGGGCCAAAGGGCCCATAGTGATAATATTCGAGGCCATTCAATGTAAGGTGGACTAGGTCCACTATATTATTAAATAAGGCACACTATGGTAGTTAGATATAATAAATGTAAGAGGACTTCTTAGAAGGTTCTACTTCTAGAAGATTCCTCCTCTAGAATGTTCTTAGGTGATGGTAGCACTATATAAAGGGGTTCAAGCAATGTAATGAGACATGAAGATAAATATTGTATTTGGAGCCGAATATCATTAGGAGGAATCCCCCTCGAAGAGGCAAGTGAACAGGAGAGGATATCTTCCATAATAGGATCCATTGTATGGTGTTTCCCTACCTCAAGGGTTTTCTATAATAAAAGTGTGGTTTCTTTTATATTTCTCTATGGATCTATTGTGTATTCAGTATTTGTGGTGATTATATTTGCATATCTATTCAAGTACATAACAATTGGTATCAAAGCACTTTCCTTGGACAAAGAAAGGAAGATTTTTTGCTCTTTTTTTGCTGAATTTTTCTAGGGAAGAAAAAGAGGGCAACACACTTCAGGTTCAGATCCAAAGATTTATGAACTGAATTTGGAAAAACAAATTGGGTATTTGAATTCATCTCAGAAAAATACCCAATTTCAAAAAATAAGTCAACTGAAACAGAGTTCGGGAAGTAAAGTTATGAGCATTTTAAATTTAGTCGTTTTTCAGGGTTTTTCCGGAAAAAGCCATGATTTTCTGTAGTAATTTATTGTTCTATTTTTGGGGTTTTTTTTGTGACGGAGACAAGACTGTAAACTTCATAAATTTTCATAGGGTGCTCAGATTGTTACTAGATTAGTTCCATTGGATAAATCATTTTAAGAGTTTTCTTTTGGTATATTATATGTGGTGTTTCCAATGGATATGCATTCTCAACTCAGGGAAATTCTACACATGATTGAAGCAATCAAAGTCGATATGCATGACTACCTACAAGGCATCAGATATAGTCATCACAATAGTCAACAGTCATTGGCTCTCCTTCAAGAGAGATGTCTTATGGCACACATCATGAATGAATATCATCAAGAAGTGTATGGTTGGTATGATTTGGAGGATGATTGTGATGATTGGTATATGGATAGTTGTCATTTATGGAATGAAAACCACTTCCATATTTTATTTGATGACTATAATCTACCTTTGGTAGAAAACATCAATGTGACACAT
>JZKD02S2202846.1:0-12266 GCA_000966675.3 Picea glauca
CGTCTCCATATACTTCCAAGTTTTTTATGTTCAACTTCCTGGTAGCTTCTAATCCCAAGACCAGGGCTTCATACTCACATACATTATTCATGTAATCTATGTCCCACTGTAGTCTGTAAGAGAAAGGAATAATAAACTCATCTCTAGGTGCTGCAAAAAGTAATCCTCCACCTGCTCCTTCACATGACGAAGCACCATCGAAATACATTTTCCAAATTCTAGTACTATATACACTTTCATTTATTTTTTCTGTTTTATTTTTCTCTGTACAAATTTCTTCTGTACATTCATCCACATCATCATCAATTGACAAAACACAATTTCCTAGATCTTGATCAACGACATAAAAAGGGCAATTATTAGGATTATGCGGATCACTTATTGTATATGCCAACCGTGTTTCTCGGTATAAGCGGGTGAACTGCCCACCGAAGATGGGAATCGTGGCGTAGGTCTTTTCCAGCTGAAGGGATCCTCCAAGCTTAGTACCCCAAGACCTGGATAACAAAAAACCATATTTCAGAGGTATATCAACAATAACTACATCCATCAGAACACTTTTTACTGGAATCTGTGCAAGATTTACCACTAAGTCTTTGATCATGCCCATGCATTTAATTTTTCTCGAATCAAATGAATACAGGTCTTCGTATGGCCTGGTAATTTCGAGACCAAGTCTATCCATAATAGCCTTGGGCATCATGTTATGTGAGGCTCCAAAATCTATCATGCAATTATGTAGCAGACGATCATGCACGTTTAGTGTAATGTAGAAAGGAGCGATAATATCTCTGGCACCTTCGAAATGCAGACCAAAAATTATATTAGGCTTATCATCATCCAAATTTATAATGTCAGCCTCACTTTCCACATCTGAAAAATTTATCATTTTGGTGATTTTTTTTCGGTAAACATGGTTCTTTGCCAGTTCAACCAAAGGTATCGGTTTCTTGATTTTGTTAATCTCATTTTCTATGCCGAAACCTCCTATAATCTTATTGGTTTCTCTTATTAGGACTTCGATCTCCTTTTTTTTTGATTTATTGGTTTGAATTGCTTATTTTCGACTGTTTTTTTTCTGTTGTCTGTGTTTCAGCTGTCTTAGTTTTCCCTGTTTGGATCTCAACTCCTTTTATTTGGGTGTTTTGTATTTCAGTCTCTTTTTGAGCTGGCTCATATACTTCGCCTCTCGGTAGGATTTTCTTTGGTTGGGTAGTTGCTACGTTTTTAATTTTAGACATTAGATTATACTTATGTTGGAGCTCGACCATTATAGTATCGACGATCCCCTAGAAAGCAAAATATTCTGTGTTATTTATGTTTCCCTCCTCATTAGGCTGGTGTTCCATATTTAAAGACCTCTCATAATCTTGTCTAGTCAAATGAGTTTGCTGACAATCATCACTGAGATTATTCATATCGTCTTCTAAATCCTCAAATTCTTGCATGTCATTTCCTCCTATAAAAATTTTCATTTTTCAAAGGAGTTTGAACTTTTTGATCTTCACTTTTAATCTGTCTTTGTTGTATTTGAGGATTAGGGTTCCTCCTAAATTCTTTCCTAACGAACTGATCTTCTTTAGATTGATCTAGTTCCATCTTTGAAATTTTATTTGATAGTTCTTTGATTATCTTTGCCATATCATCCATCTTATCGTCTGTGGACCTCCCAACTCCGAAAGGTCCTGCTTGTTCCCTAAATCGTTTAGTCTCTTTGTTTTCTGTTTCCACCTTCACTTTTAATTTTCCAAAAGCCATCATATTTGACTTAATCTCTACGACATCATCTTGCATTCAGGTAAGTTTGACAACTCTCCTTTCTCTCAATAATAGTGCAGAATCGGGTTCGAAAGCTCCTGCAAAAGTTACCTTGGTTACAGGTTGGGAAGGTTTAACTTCAATTGGGATCTTTTTATATAATTTATTAAATCTTTGAATGAATTCAATAATAGTTTCCAAATTTTTCTTCCTTAAAGATCCAAACTCAGTTAAGTAATATAGGTGATCCTTTCTCTCACCCCATTGTCTAAGAAAAGAGTTTTCTAACTCATCATAGGATCCTATCGAACCTCTGGTCAAACCTCAAAACTAGGTTCTCACCTATCCTTTGAAGGTTTGAACAAACAACCGTGAATACACGTCTTCGTGCTCAAGACCGATAATATCTACAAATTGATCAAATAAATTTATATGTTCGGTTGCGGTTAGGTCTCCTTCGCCCGTAAAATTAGGTATGTTTTTCATGTAGTTTTTAGGTAAATCATGAAGGGGCACTGGGAGGACCAAAGGAGCGTATCTGGTAGCTACTTTGGCAAAAATTCTAGGGGGTGGAGGTGGCCCTTGATTGCCCCCTCCTCCTCCTTTGACAACAACCATAGATATTCTAGGGGAGTAAACTGGTAAGTTATAAAGAGGGTTTTCAAAGACGTAAAGAGATCCTTTAGGTTCTTTGGGATGAAGTGAGAAAGGTTTCGAGAACCGTTTATCGGGAGACGAAAAAACTGAAAAAGGGGGGAACGAGAGACGGGGAATCGGTTCTTCTGATTTGTGAGATATGTAAATGTGAGAACCTGCAGGAGTTGAATCCGAGTGTATGATATATTCTTCGAGACTTTGTGAGGTTGGGAAATTTAGCTTGAGAGATGATGGGATATCAATTGAAGTGGGATTTACTGTAGGTTTCTTACTTTCAATTATACAGGAGGTATTTGAATAAGCTTCAGTTTTAATTTCATGGAAAATTAATTTAGGGTTTATGGTTTCAGCTTCAACTGTGTTAGCTGACGTTTCTCCGAAAAGGATTTGGGTGGAAACCTCTTGCGGAGTTAATGGTTCAAGTGGAATCTTAGCCTTAGACTGTGTGGATTTAGTCTGGTAAACTGTAGTAGCTTGCTTAAGGAATCCTCTTGGTTTTAGTATTTTTTTCGGGGTCAGAAACAGGTGTGGTCTACTTATCATCTGGGTTTTGTCTGGTATTCCTTCGACCGGATGCCAGCTTATTTAATTGTGGAGTCGCCAAGTGAATAATAAAAACTTAGCCTTTATAATGTATTCAATCTTTGTTCACTATTAAAGAAAGAAACTTACAAATGTCATTCTCCCAGGGAAAAATAACTTCGTTTCTATGTCCCCGACAATGGCGCCAAAAAGATGTTGTTCCTGATTTTATACTAAGGCTTCAAGTATAATGTCAGGCATCAAGAAATGATGAAAGGTTTCAATATTCACTCTTACCACCTAAATTATAAGAGAAAATTTCTTTAAATCAAATTAATATTGTAATAGCTCAGAGGTTGTTTCTCGCATCTGAGTTAAATTTGAAATATTGAATGAATTGAAAGAAAACATAAAGCTGTTAATCAAAGCAAGGCATCAATTACTGAGGAATCTTACTTTGTAACATAAGTAGAAAGTGAAATGATGTAACCTTTAATGAATTATAAAATATAGTATCTAAGTAACATACAGGTCTTGTATTTGCTAACAGTAAATACATAGAAAAATATGTTTGTTATCAAACTACTAAGTGAAATATAAACACAGTAGATGTTTTACTAAATTGTGATTTAAACATTCATTAAAGAAATGTATATGAAAATATGCTGTAATATGGAAGGACAGAAGAACACATAACTCAGAATAAATGAAATGTAGAATCTCTGGTCTGCATTTGTATTAACTCTCAATAAAGAGAGTTTTCTCCTTTACAATCGACAAAAAGCAGCCCTTGATCCTTTCTGAAAATGTATATTTATACAAGATTTAAGCATTTGAAATTCTATCATTCTAAAGGTTTCGGTTACAAATGAGAAGGTGAAACACTTCACTTAGTTATCTCTTGTCTTCTCTCATGTTGGCAGGGCGTTTTCCTTTCTTTGTCTCCTAGCTCCAAAATAAGGTATTATGAGCAACTATATTACTGGCCTCCAAAAGTGTTTCCTTTCCCCTGTTTAATACAATTGATACACCTTTCTACCAACTAAGTTATCAACTTGGAAGGTTCTGTTTGGTCATTTGCCTCGAAAATGTAACACTTCTTTTCCAATTTTGGCAATCTTTCTCCTATTTTCCCATCTACTATAATGATAGATGATAGTTGTATATTTGGTTTTATTAACCATTTATCTATTTGAGCAATGTCAACCTATCTTATCTGAGAGAGATCAACTTGGTCTCTTTCCACATTTTCCTTAATATCTAGCAGATGTTTGGCTATGTTGATTTTACCCAACGTCCTAGAGCTACTTTCCTTATCAAGATCTAACAATTTTTTATTCAACAGACCAAATGTTTCTTCACATGAATCTCTCACTTCTTTAGCCATTTTTATGTTTTCTGCTATATTGTGCTCCCATGCCTTTAGCAGGATGTTACCTCTGGTTTTCTCTGAAATTGATAATCTAGAAGCAGTGACTATTTCCTCTTTCACTGACGATATAATAGCCTCTTGGAAGACACCTCGAGATGCCTTATCTCCTCTTTCTCTTAAGGTGATATTATTTAACGCTTGATCTATCATCTGAAAATGATTCTGGATGATTTCTAATTTAGAAAGTAGACCCTGTTGAGCTGCTTCTATCTTCTTTCATATTTCCATGGCTTGAGTTTGGAATAACGTAATTTCTATGACCTGGCTTTCAATGGAATTTAATTTAGATTGCAGCTGTTTTATTAAATCCTCTTGTTGATTGACCTGTGTTTGGCTTATTTGAGCCAACTGGTGCATTTTCTCGAGATTGGATTTGAGCTGTTCGATTTCCTGTTGGTCAACTGCTCTGGCTTGTTCAAGGTCTTTGTATGCCTCATTCCTGGCATTCGTCTCTACAACTGCTATCTGAGTCTTTAATTTTCTAATTAACAGGTCTTTTTGTTTCAACCGTTCATTCAAGGTCTCGACTGAATATTGGTTGGCTATTGCATAAGCCCCCAATGTTCTTGCTGCCTCTTCGGTGAATTCTACCTCTTATAAGGCTTCTCCATCAGTTAATACTCTGTATCTTTTGGCTGCTGCACCCACCCTTTGGTGCATTTCTCGCTTCACCACGAATTTCCTTTTCTTGCTAAAAATGAAATCGCTAAGACGTAACTCTTCTACAGAGATAGGTGTTAGTTATTCTTTGAATATTGTTCCTGCATCGGGGTTCCCCTTGGTATATTTTAAGGGTGTGATGAATGGAATGGGACTGCCGATTTCTGTAGATGTTTGTTTCATGGTAGCATCTGTGGTGGATTAATTTGATGTAGACAAGGGTGTGTCTCCTATCCCTTTTGAGGGTATCTCTGTTTGATCCTTGACCTATTTACCTGGTGTATCTGTCTCTGGGGGTCTTTCTTCTTGGCTTGGGATCTCGATTTCCTGGTTTGAGCTCTCAGTTTCCTCTGTGTTCCCCTGAGTTTCTTGTTTTCCAGGGCTTGTGTCTGTTGAACCTTTGGCTTCTGTTTGCTGTATACCTGGAGGTATTGAGACTTTTCCCTACAAAACTTTGGGGAGGCTACTTCTCCGGTGTTCCTGAAATTTGTAATATTTGATCATCCCTTCGGGTGACAGAGCTCAAACCCAACTTAAGACTTATGAGTAGGATGTCGCTCCTCAGAAAATCTCGTCATGTGGAGAATCTTCGTGCTCGTATCTTTATAGACCACAACTTTCCATGTGGTTACCCGCGACCTTATGAGGGCCATGCTTCTTGAATTCAATGTCTACCAGTTTCATTTCTTATAAGGCCGTGGCGTCCACTTTGGAATGGCCGAAATCCAATAAAGAAAATGTACCAATGTGTAGGGGAAACAATGGCCATACCTTTTTCTGAACTCCTTTGAGTTCATTGTTGATTCCGCCGAGTACTGTTTTCCTGGCAACCTCGCGACATACTAGCTTGTCTTGTAAGAATAGAGGCAGGGCATATGGGGGAACAAAACAACCAAAAACCCTGATATAAGAGAACTATTCTTCTATGTACCAGTCTGGCACGTTGCCTAAGTTGGCCATGATTTTATCTGAAATCATGGGGGGAGGGTGGCCAAAGATAACAAAATGCATTGGTACCATTACCCAGTTGAAAATATCATAGATGAAGTCTTTGGCTTTATCTTCCTAGAGTTTTGAGTAGTACACGTGAATATTCTCTGCGTTATTTGGAGTCCAGCTCCAACGCATTAAAGGAAAAGGTGTCATGAAGCAAATGGCATCCATAATGTAAGCAAACATGAAAAATGAAGTTGCTTTCCCACTCGCCTTTTGTGCCTTATATTCTGTAATTTGACTGGCCAGACAGTCTGACAACATTTTGGCCCAGTCGAAAGAGTATCCCTTTGCTACTGTGGGGATAAGTGGTACCCATGGGAGAAAGAAATGTGCAGTATTCTCTTTCCCATAAATTATGCACACCATCATCACTATATACATGAACTATGGCTGTAACGATGAGATTGTGTATATAACATTAGAATCAACCCTGAACTTTTTAGGGCACGAGCACCAATCCTTGATCAGGTGGGATAAACTTTTTCCAAATTTCTCATATTGTTTCTTTTTGAAACCCTCTAAGAATTCAACATTGTAAGTAAATTTTGGTTTGGGAGATAGTTTGTACATCGCCTGTAGATGCTCCAGACGAAATGTCCCAATAGCCACCTTCTGAGAATTGAATATTGTTCTAGTCGGGACATCTACGTGATCCAGTTCCCATCCGATCATATCATAGGGGAAGAGCCACGACCTTGTTGCTACCTTGTGCATCTCTGACTAAGAAACAACCTTGTATTTGATATATAAGTCTTCTTTTTTGTTGTCACTTGAATCATCTGGGCAGTTTACCGGCTCGTATTGCAATGTGTTGAAAACATGCGTCCACGTTTTGACTATGTCGATGTTTCTAGGCGAGGTATTAGATAAAATATCCTAACCTTGGCCTAAAATTTCACCACCTTTTTTGGGTGCTTTCTGTGGAGCCATGATATAGAATCTCAAAATTATATTTCCTGTCACAGAGGATGAAAAAACAAACAATGGTTATCTCGCTAAGATGAATATGTGAAAACTAGAATGAAATTCAACTAATGACAGAAATCCTTTCACATTGAGCACTCTAGTCTACGCGGGTCCTTGGTATTGGCACAGGGGCAGACCCAGGGTTCAATGCTACAACAACGCACCAACAAAACCCTAACTACCAGCCCTTTTGGCAACACCTGCGAAGCAGATGAAGTCTCACCTGAGGTAGAGGCAGGGGTGGTTGCAGCACTTAGGTGTTTGCAACCTTAGCTGGGACATAAATCTATGATTATAATACTTAATAGAGAACTTAGCACCGTTAGTTCATCATTGTTTAACCAATATCTACTCCGTAGAGAAAACATAGCATCACAACATTCACCCTGATCTAATGTATTTAAGCACTTAACATATATAAATGGATCAGATCTAGCAGATTCAAGCACTAAGCACATTCACTTATATCAAATCCAACATCCAGATTCATCATAAACACAAAGCATAAACATATCTATCTATCTATCTATACCAAGCACTTAGCAAATAACACATCAATACATTAGAACATCACATAGAGTAGAATAACACAGTATTTACATGGTTCACCCCCACCCTCGGGCTACGTCCACCAACTCTTCTTATTTATTAGCTTCAATCAGTCATCTACATGCACAGAGCCACAAAAACCCTACTCCGCATAGGACAGGAGATCTGTGCACCTCGCTAGATCCTCCTTCCTCGAGCTAGGTCTAGCACAAAGCCTTTCACAGTCTGTTACAATCACTTGCACTTATCTCTACAAGTTCTTATAGTATGCATAGAGCATCTACAAACCATACTTGCACTTAACACTTAGCTTATCGACTTTACATCACATAGATGCCTATTCCCCTCCTTTACATTGCCTAGACATCTATTTATACTATACAAAATAGGCCTAAACATGGGTAAATGCATGGGCTGACATCCCATACCCATTACACATTCCCAAATCCCAAAAAGGACCCAAAAAGGGGCCGAGATCCCACAATCTCAGCTTCGTCTTGCGCTCCATCTTCGACAGGCTATCGAAGTCCCAAAATAGGTCAAACTTGACCAAGGATCTCCCAAAACTTGGTCAAGGGCCAACATGCCCTCGACACTCACCTGTGACTCATCCTAAGTCACTTTGGTCTAACTAGTTCTGCTTCGAATGCCTCGAGCTTGGATCGAGCTACTTCGACTTGCTGTTGTGATACAACCTCCTGTTCAATGAGCTCTTGGATGACTGCATCATTGATAGGTCCGTCTAGACACTGTTCAACTGTAGTGACAACCTTCTCTAGATTTTCTCCTTGGCATTCTACCTCTGTAAACAATTGATAGGCCTTGTCTTGTATGGGTTGGAGCCTCTAAGTTACTTCCATAACTCTACTCTAGATAGTATGGATTTGCTGCTGGGTGGTGTGTTTCTCTTGGGAGCACTTCATTCTTTCCACAATTGATAGGGACTTCAGCTGCGCCTGTATCTTTTCGGATTGATACTTCGCCTCTTGGAGCAATGACTCCAGTGCCTTTAATTCTGGGTTCTCTGTGAGTTGTTCATAGGTCTGGGAACTTTGATTGATGAGTTTCTTACATTCCAGGGTAAGAGCCTTTAGCCTTTCAATTACGCTCTGGGCGATTGCTTCTCTTTGGTCTCTTACATCTTGTGGGGTATCAGGTACAGTGCGTAGCTCCAAATCTACTATGCGTTGTTGTAGCTGCTGGATGTCTTCTCTGAGCTAATTCACCTGCTGTGTAACTCAGTCTTCTGCCTTGATTTCTAATACTGTCATAGAGCGAAGTGATCTGTTGACTGCTTCTTTTACTTCAAGTTGCTCTGCGAGAAACTGTTCCTTTTCTTGCTGTAGCTGAGCTTTTTCTTCATCAAACTTCGCTTGGAGAACAATTTTTTCCTATTCTACAACACTTCATTGCTCTACAAGTAATCCTTGTACTTGTGTCAATGCTTGGGTGGCTTGCACTGTTTCTTCATGTGCTCGTCAAAGGCGAGATTCGAGTGTATCAGCTAGGCGGTGGAGTTGAGCTGGCTCATCTCCCAATTCTGGCTCTCTTGGTGCAGTGGAGATTGCACGGCTGGACTATAGGGCCTGTTGTAACCCTTAGAGTTCAGTCTCAGTTCGATCATACACATCCTCTTGCTTTGCTTCTTGTTTCTCTATTATTTCTAGCGAAACATCTTGCAGGGATGCTATGAGGAAGTCGATGTCATCAGAGGTGAGAACAATATGCATCTTGGTCATGGTGGTCTTCAATTTCTTTTGGGAGGAAGGTTCTAGAGGTGAACCTTTCCTCTTATTTAGGGGATCGACCTTGTCTCCTTGCTTCTGTTTGAATTCTTTATCATTCAACTCTTCGCCATCACCTCCTTTCTCTGGTGATATGGAAGCAGTCTTCATGGATGCACTGTCTATCTCTTGGACCTCTTCGGTCTTCTTTGTTCTGCTAGGTCTGGGTGTATCCTACACAGTTTCTGGGTTGTCGATGTCGGATATCTCCGCAAGTTCTACTGGAATAAGGAGATCCAATGACCAGTCCTTAGTGATCTCCTCCAATTCCTCCTTCGTCAACTTATAGTAGGACTAAAATTGTTGCTTGTTTTCATCGACGCGCGCAATGTTGTAAATAAAATGTTGATCCATGCTGAACTTGATCAAAGGCTGGAACTGATGTAGAGTGTTCGGAGTCATGTGAGGCTTGGACTAGATGGCTATCTTCAGCTGATTGTAGTTGGTATGGAAAAGAGAATTTGACTGCCATTGTTTATTCATTTCGCTTGAGTACCACAGTGTACTAAAATTCATGGCCAGTGGTTCAAAAGGCTTGATGTCCAGGAAGGTTGTACCTTCTGACATCTCCCAGGAAAGAAAATCTATAAGGATCAAGAGCCAACTAAAATGAAATTCATATCCTTTATCCTGTGCTTCTCTATAGTCGAGTTCCAACTGGTTCACTAGGTACTTTTCCCAGTTCATCTGAAGGCCTTCCACGCACTTCCTTGCGAGGTCAAATACAAAACCAATGACTTGGGTGGGTCGGTTCTTTCATACTAACTTCCCTGCAATCAATTCACAGGCAAGGCATACTACGCCACTCTGGATAGAAGCTACCTTGTAGCCTCACGTTCCCTTCTCGACATTGCCATAAGTGTCCTTGATCCTCTGTGCTAGAGCGCAATCGATGGCTTTTCTGGGGTAAAAATCTCGTGGATCAGATCCTTGCATACTCAATCCCGTGATCCGATTTATCAACATCAGATCAACCATTATACAACGGTTTAGCCACAAATAACCACCATGGTAACAAGACAACAATAGATTGACACATGCATTCACGTCCTGGTGTTGTCTGAAGTGAGGAATATTCATGACGTTCAGGAGGGTGGACTGCACAAGGTTCATAGTCCATGATTGGGGGATTATCTTCAAATTCTTCCCCTTAGTTCTGGTCAGGTACTTATGTGGGGTGATAATGTTATAGACTTTGCAATCTCTAAGTTTGAAGTCACTAAACTTCAACGCTGCAATCTTATATTGGTCTACTCGAACTGTGCATATCTCCTCCGGGAGGTATGCCATAACCAAGGTGTATTCAAAATATCTAGCCACACTCTCTCAATTTACTACGCCGGTCATAGGTGGAATATAGGAGGGTAATATACTCGAGATCAATTTGGCATTCACTAGATCATCCCTGTGCTTGGTTCACTTTTCATCTGATGGTCGGGATGGTCCGGATCCATGAGCAGTGGACAGAGAGGCTGGCAGTCCTCTCATCGACAATGCTTGTACACCTGTAGAGATCGACATGAATCTTTCAGTCACGAGTTCGATCAAAAATTCTTCAACAACTTTCTCGGTAGTTCTCAACTCGTCTGACATACACACTCGAGGTTAACAATCTCAGGTTTGGAGGGTAACTTAGACACAATAATAGGATATAGGGAAAGAGCGCGATGAACACTGTGTAAAATCAATAAGTCTGCGAGCTCAAATTCACGATTGGAAAAAGTTCTCTCGGTGCATGGTGCGATGGGATAAATAGGTAACTCGGAAATGCGTTGCTTGCAATGGGTATGAATCCTTCATTAACTCTGTTCAATCCGTTATGGAACGGTCCCAATGGTCGGATGGCGAGCTGTCTGTCCATAACTTTATTTTTATCCGTTTAGAGCATTGGTCTAACGGTTATAATGTCCTCAACGACTATATTTCTTTTCCATGGTGAAGTGCCATGTGTCGCTGTTTTGATATCCCGACGAAGCTCCAATTTTGCAAATTTTCCTTTTGTGAGGTTCCCTCTGGAACCTTCTGCAACTTTCTGATCTTAACTCTCTTCTTACTTAGCTTTTTGGCCTTCTTCCCAGTGAGCTTCGTCTCAGCATGCCTTTTTCCATTCTGATTCATATCTTCTTTTGACATAGTTACTTTGTGCTATTGAGATTCTTTTCTAAGTTTCGAGGGTGATCCTTCTTCTTTATCTGGAATAGGTACTTCAATCTTCCGTGGGTCTTCTAGTGTTCTTGCAACTTCGACATCTGGATCTCTAGTGTTAAATAGCTTCTATCTGTTCTTCTTTTCTTCAATCAAGTGTGTGATCCTTCTAGTCATGAATTCTTTTAACTCTTGCTTCTTCTGATCTAAAACTTCTTCTTCTTCTTTCCTTCTGGCCTGATCTCTTTCAATCCAAGTTTTTCCTAATAGCATGGTAAATAGGGCACTTTTCTCAATAAATTTAATAATCTAATAATCTTCCTCTATCTAAGTTCCATTGCCATTCATAGGTATCAAGGTGAGCTTTCCACATAGGTTTATCGACTTTCCTTTGAAAAGTCCTATTCCTCCTAAGGAAGGAATCATAACAGGCATCCCTATAGCTTCCTAAGTTCTCTCTGTCATGATATTCACCTGTGTTTCCCCATCTAGAACACAATCAATGTCGAAGTCTCCTATTCTTGCATCAAGGCATTATTTTTCTTTGAATATCTCTGATAATCTAACATGTTGGTGGTCATTCAGGGCTTCTTTCATTTGTAGCAATGCTTTCTTTGATTCGTTCTGGGATTCTGCCATAATCTTAGTTTTTGGATATGCCTTAGGGTTTTCTTGTCTTATGTTCATTTATTCAAGCTTAGCAATCATTCTAGGGCAATCCAATACTTCATGGTTCATAGCTTTACAACAAAGACACCTAGGTCTTCTCCCAGGGCATTCCTTAGCAAGATGTCCTG
>JZKD02S2202846.1:26484-39900 GCA_000966675.3 Picea glauca
TGTATAAATAGATATCTAGGCGATGTAGGAAGTGGCCAAGTTGTAAGTTGTGCTAAGTGAAAGTGACGGTTGTAAGTGCTTTGTGCATACTGTGTGAGACTTGCAAGGCTAAGTGCAAGTGACTGTGTAAAGGATTTTTGTTGTAACCTAGCTCGGGGAAGGAGGATCTAACGAAGTGCGTAGATCTCCTGTCCTATGTGGAGTAGGATTTTGAGGCTCTATGCGTGTAACTGATTGAAAAAAGATAATATAAGAGAAAAAGAGTTAGTGGACGTAGCCCTAGGCCGAGGGTGAACCACATATATCCTGTGTTTCTATGCTTTGTGCGATGTATTGATGTATTTACTTGCTTAGATGCTTTGATATAGATGAATGATAGATATATCTATTGTTTCTTTGTGCTTGATTATATGGATGAATGCTAGATCTAACCGATGTGAATGTGCTTAGTGATTGAATCAACTAGATCTGGGTGAATACTGTGATGCTCTGTAATTAGAGTTTTATCTGCGAAGTAGATACTGGTTAAATACTGATGAACTATAACTGCTAAGTGCTCTTTTAAGGTTTTACAATCATAGATCGGTGTCCCATCTAGGGTTGCAGACATCTGAGTCCTGCAACCACCCTTGCCTCTACCTCGGGTGAGACTTCATCTTCTTCACAGGTGTTGTCAAAAGGGTCAGTAGTTAGGGTTTTGTTGGTGCACTCTTGAGCGTTGAATCCTGGGTCTACCCTTGTGCCAACAAATGGTTCTATTGTCGAGACCTAAAACTGTGATTGCTGGGAACTGAAGAAAAGAGAAAGCTCTGTGTGTTGATCTGTTGCCCTAGTGCACAGTATTCTACTTGACCTTTAAATCTCTGTGCTAAGAAGAGAAGTCATATATGAAGAAAAGAGGTAATATCATGAAGCTTTGTGCTCTGTTGAATGTAAGATAAGTGGAAATTTTTGTTTCAAAAGCATGAATCTAGGTATGTTTGATAAATTTTGTCCTAGCTTAAAAACTAGGACACAACTAGAAGAAAGAAGATTTGATATGAGTAGATCTGATATAAATAATGAAAGATATGTTATTACTATGCATAGAAAGAATGTTTGGACTAACAAATGGATGTAGGATACTAGAAAGAATTTTTTGCATGTTAGCTACTATGACCCTAGTGCGCAGTACAAGAAAGGCTGGGGATCATTTGAAAGAAAAAGATGATTAACCCTTTGTTATCATTGCAGAAGACCCGGACATCTTGCTAAGTAATTCCCTGGTAAAAGACCTAGTTGTATTTGTTTTAAAGCTATGGACCATGAAGTTTTGGATTGCCCTAGAATGATTGCTAAGGTTGAAATAATGAATATGAGACAAGAAAACCTTGAGAAAGGTCAAGAAACTGAAACCATGACATAACCCTCAAAAGAATCAGAGGCTGTATTACTGCAAATGAAAGAAACCCTGAATGATCACCGAAATATCAACTTGTCACAGATCTTCAAAGAAAAAGTGTGCATAGAAACAAGAATAGGAGACTTCGACATTCACTGTGTTCTAGATGAGGAAACACAGATGTATATCATGACAGAAATAACTTGGGAAAATTTGGGAAAGCTTGCTATGATTCCTTTATTAGGAAGAATATGATTATTTAGAGGAAAACTGATAACCCTATGTGGAAAACTTACCCATACATCTATGAGTTCTCATGGAACTTCGATAGAGAAAGAATTTGAGGTGGTTAAATTTATGGAGAACAACGCCCCATTTGCTATATTACTAGGAAAAACCTGGATTAAGAAGGATCAGACCAGAAGAAAAGAAGAGGAAGCCCTAGAACAAAAAAAAAAAGAATTAAAATATATCATGACTAGGAAGATAAAACACTTAATTGAAGCACACGAGAACAGATCGAAGTTGTTTAGGACCAGAAACTTGGATATCAAAGTTGAAAGAACTCAAGAAGAATCACATAAGAGTGGAGCACCTACCCTAGACAAATAAGAAGTACTACTGTCTAACCCTATGAAAGAATCTCAACAATGCGAAGTTACTATGCTAAAAGGAGATAAGAATCAAAATGGGAAGAGGAACACCGAGACAAAGATCACAGGGAAGAAGGCTAGAAATATCAGTAAGAAGAGAGAAAAGCTAGAAAAGTTGCAGAATATTCCAGAGGGAACTTCGCAGAAGGAAAGTTTGCAAAACTAGAACTTCATCAGGATATCAGAACAACGCAACGTGGCACTTCGCCATGACATAGTGATATGACCGTTGGAAGCATTATAACTGTTAGATCGATGCCCTGAATGGTTAGAACAACAGTTATGGCCATAAATCTCACCATTAGACCATTGGGACTGTGCCATAATGAACATAACTGCATTGATGAAGGCTTCTCGCCCATTGGAGAGATCTGTTACCTCGCTGTCTACTTAGTATATCGACTGTTGGATTGAGAACACTTTTGTGAATTGTATCGGACCTAACAAGAGAACTCATTGCTACCGCACTGTGTTTACTGAGATCGAAACCTATTCTATTTCTTTGAGCATTCACTCATCAACCTGAGTTTTTCGATCGAGAGTGTGCATGTCAGACGAGCTCAGCGTTGTGGAGAAGTCAGTAGAGGAATTTTTAATTGATCTGATGGCCGAGAGAGTAATTTCCATAGGAGTTAAAGATTCATTGATCATGCTGAACTACAACAAAAAAGAGAACCAAGCACCAAGATGACTTGGCAAATGCGAATTTAATCCCAACTATCCTACCCGACTACATTCCGCCTTTGGTTGGCACGGTGAGTCGTGACAATGTCTCGAGGGACTTTGATTACACAATGGTTACTGCGTACCTCCCAAAGGGGATACATGCAGTTAGAACACAATATGATACGATTGCGATGTTGAATTTCAATGACTTCAACCTAGGGGACCGCAAGAACTACAACATACTCTCTCCTTACAAGTATTTGACCAGGACGAAGGAGAAGAACTTGAAAATAATCCCCTAGCCATCGACTATGAACCTCACGCATTCCACCCTCTTGAATGTGATGAAGATTCCACATTTTGGAAGGCACCATGAGGTTAATGCCTGTGTTAATATATTTCTATCATGTTATCATGGTGGCTACCTATGGCTAGACAGGCGCATCACAATCGATCTGATGCCGATCCATAGGATCATCGGATTGATCCAGCTAAAATAGTGGCAGTCGAACGCAGTCTTCCACACGTACTATCTCTAGTTGAAGAGGGCTATCGAGGCTGTCCCTTGCATGATGCTGAACACCCTACACTGGTTCAGACCTCTCATGAAGCTCCACGCAGATCGACACTTCATTTATATCACTGCGTGCGTCGATGAGAATAAAGAAGATATTCAGTCATGCTATAAGCTCATAGAGGAGGACCTCGAAGAGATAACTAAGGACTGGTCTTCAGAGATCCTTATCCCTAACGATGCTATGGAAATGTCCAATCCTGAACAAATTGGAAGCTCAGAGGCCACTTGCAAAGTACAGGATACACTTATAACTAACATAAGTAAGATGACATAATACATTCAGTAGCTGAGCAGTACCTTAGACAAAACTACTTTAGATTCCCCTGGAGGAGGAGGGGGTGACGAAGTAGATAAAACATAAATCAATGGAAAACATGATCAACTGAAGCAAGGTGAAGTAACACTGCCTAGGGATCCTGTTGATGAGACTGATCCCTCGAAGAAAAGAAAGGTTTCCCCCATGAAACCTACCTCACGGAAGAAGTCAAGAGATAGCAAAACTACAATGCAAACTGTGCTCACGGTCGATGACTTTGTCTTCATCATTGCAACTGTATTAGATGCCTCATAGGATGTCTTGCAGAAACATGAAGCCAAGCAGAAGGATATGTATGAAAAAATCGAGGTTGAACTCAGAGGGGTACAACATTCCCTTCAATCCAACCGCGCAGTATCCACTGCGACCCCACCTTTAGAAGCACCAGAGTTGGGAGATGAGCCTAACCAACTCCGCAGACTAGCCAATGCGACCAAAGCCCAACTTCATCATGCACAGGAAGAAATAGAACATGCCATAGAGGCCCTAAAGAAAGTACAAGAAGTACTCATAGAAAAATGCTGGGTTGTGAAGTAGGAGAAGGCCGGCATCCAGACCAAGTTTGTAGAGGAAAAAGCGCAGATACAACAAGAGAATGAACAATTGCTCGCGGAGCAGGCTGAAGTAAAAGAAGTAGTTAGAAGAGCACTTTGCTCTATGGTGGGATTAGATTAAAAAATAAAAGAACCAGTAAAGAATCAAGTAGCATAGCTTGTGGAAGCTATCCAACAGCTTCAACAGAGAATCATAGATTTGGAGCTACGAACAGTGCCCAACACTTTGAAGGATGTGCGAGATCAAAGAGAAGCAACTACTCGAAGCGCAATTGAGAGAATCAAGACCCTCGCCATGGAATGCAAACAAGTAAGTGATCGTAGTGCCCAAACTTATGAATGACTCACTGAGGATCCTGAATTGAAGGCACTGGAATCACAGCTCCAGGAGGAAAAGTAGAAAGAAGAAACAATACAGGTGCAATTGAAGCCCCTGTCAGCAGTCGAGAGGATGAAGCGATCCCAAGAACAATGCATTACTCAACAACAGGTCCACACCATTCAGAGCAAATTCATGGAAGTGAATCAGAGGCTCCAACCAATACAGGACGAGGCTTGCCAACTGTTCACAAAAATTAAAGACCGAGGACCAGAGCTGGAACAAGTCGTCACTACAGCTGAACAATGCTTAGAGGGACCTGTCAATGAAACAGTTCTCCAAGAGTTCACCAGGTAGGAGGCCTTGGCGCAACAACATGTCAAAGCAGCTCAAGCCAAGCTCGAGGCTTTTTAAGCAGAGCTACCCAGACCAAAGTGACTCGGGACGAGTCACATGTGAGTGTTGGGGCCCTGTTGGCCCTTGACCAAGTTTTGAGGATCCTTGGTCACTTTTGACCTATTTTGGGAGTTCGACAGGCTGTCGAATATGGAGTGCAAGTCGAAGCGGAGATCGCGGGATCTTGACCCCTTTTTAGGGATTTTTGGGTTTTGGGCTTATGTAACGGGTATGGGAATATCGGCCCATGGGTTTACCCATGTTTAGGCCCTTTTTGTAATGTATAAATATATATCTAGACGATGTAAGAAGTGGCCAAGTTGTAAGTTGTGATAAGTGAAATTGATGGTTGTAAGTGCTTTGTGCATACTGTGTGAGACTTGCAAGGCTAAGTGCAAGTGACTGTAAGAGTCTGTGTAAAGGCTTTGTGTTGTCACCTAGCTCAGGGAAGGAGGATCTAGCGAAGTGCATAGATCTCCTGTCCTATGCAGAGTATGATTTTGAGGCTCTGTGCATGTAACTGATTGACAAAAGATAATAGAAGAGAAGAAGAGTTAGTGGACGTAGCCCCAGGCCGGGGGTGAACCACGTATATCTCGTGTTTCTATTCTTTGTGCGATGTATTGATGTGTTTACTTGCTTAGATGCTTTGATATAGATGAATTATAGATAGATCTGTTGTTGCTTTGTGCTTAATTATATGGATGAATGCTATATCTAACCAATGTGAATGTTCTTAGTGCTTGAATATACTAGATCTGGGTGAATACTACGATGCTTTGTAATTAGGGTTTTATTTGCGAAGTAGATACTGGTTAAATATTGATGAACTATAACTACTAAGTGCTCTTTTAAGGTGTTACAATCACATATCGGTGTCCCAGCTAGGGTTGCAGACATTTGAGTCCTGCAACCACCTCTGCCTATACCTCGGGTGAGACTTCATTTGCTTCATAGGTGTTGCCGAAAGGGTCGGTAGTTAGGGTTTTGTTGGTGTGCTCTTGAGTGTTGAACCTTGGGTCTTCCCCTATGCCAACATCAAGCTCATTGGAATTTCCAAATTTATGGGAGGTTGGAAGAAGTCAGAAGATATAGGGGTGGAAAATTAGGAAGTTGTGAATTGGGATGCATTTGTCCAAAGGTTGAAAAGGAATAATGTTACTATTATTACTGAAAAATATTTCAATTCTCGAGATAAAATCCAAAGATATCAATTCTAGATTTGGAGCAACTAAGAGGGGCCACTGTCACCTAACCAACCCTTTTCTGCACTTCTGGATGAGTCTCATCTGGCTCAAGGGGGGATTCCCTAGGATACTATTTATAGGGTTTAGGGAAATGAGTACCAAGGTGATTTTAAAGAGTAAACCCAACAAAATATTTTAAGGATTAAAGGACAAAATTGTGATGGGAGGATTGAAGACTAGTTCCTTGGCCTACTATTATTTTTGGGGAATGTGGGGTCAAATAAGGAAACAAACTTGAAAGAAAATGGGTGAATCTGTGGTGATATCTAGGGTTGTCCACTACCAACCCCAGAAGATCCTCCTAGTACCCTAAAACAACTTCAAAAATAGATTCAATGGAAAGTAATCCACTAGTAACCTTCTAAGAGAAATGAATAGAAGGGTTTAAGAAGATCCGAGAGAATGCACCCTCTCCACTAGAAAAAACACAATTACAGTTAAAATTCATTTCATGAACATAAACTAAGAGATAAAAGGATACCACTTACTTAACCAATATTTCATCCATCCAAAACCCTAAACAATGAATCATCCAAGAAGAAAAAGAAGGCATTCACACATTATTCTCCTCAAGAAACCATCCATAGCCTTTTTTAAGAAGATATAGTTTTAGAAATTTCAAACCTAGGGATTTCTCCCTTGATCCATCGATGAGAAAATGATGAGGATGCACATATCTATATATATAGGGACATGGCCAACTTCCTTTACAATAAAATAAAACATTTCAAGTAGAATATCGTAATCTAGCCTATGGTGGGGCAAGACACCCTCTTCAGTAATAAATTAATCTAAATTACAAAAGAAAAGAAAAGGGCTCTTTAAGTCACATGCATGATGAAATCATCTCTGAAGAGGGACACCTCCACAAATGAGGGAAAGAAGGGGATTCAATGCATAACATACAACCTGCAAAGGAAAAGTCCCTTGAAGGGTGACCACTTCCACAAGTAATGATTCCTGATTCATGTGCTAACTCATCCAGATTCAAACCAAAAATTCGACAAACACTCCCACAAAATGCTATGTCAACCATTTCTATACTTGGCCCATATATCTCGTGTATATATTCTCGATGTCTCCTTTGTCGGAAGAGATCCTCCTTCGTTTCAAGATCCTCAAGTTACTTAGATCCTATGATGGAAAATCTTCTGAAGTTCCCAACAATGACCTTTCTTCACCAAGGCATGTCTGCATGGATATTATTTTCTGAACATATAAGATACCATCGAACAGAATCTGGATGAGTTATGGCTTCTATGTTCCAGAATCCTTTGTTGTAGAATATCATTTTCTAATTTGGCATTCATACACATTGAACGATCCCAATCATCTGAGTGATATTGTTCCTTTTCTCCACTTTCATATTTTGTGATCCCATTCTCTTAATGATGTGCTTAAAACATCAATGAAAGCTACAACTCGAGATCTGGATTCATCAATGCTATTTGAAAAATAGACATGTTTATCGTATTTTACAAATTTATGGTTGGATCTTATATCACCCAATTTTCCAGATGAATTACATGCAAAGTCCTTCCCATCTTTAAAAACATCTTGAACGAATGCCTCTGGTTTAGATACCAAATATTTACAATCACAATGTTTTCTTGCAAGATGGAAGCTTCAATAACATTGGTGTCATTTTTCTATAATTCAATGAAATCAACCTTTGTAGGTTCTTCAAGAAGGGAAATATTGTGAATCTATAAATCACCGTTAATGGAGTCCTTAGAGGCTTTATGAAACCACTCTTCTCCTTTCACCATACTGTTGGGCTAAAGAAGAGAGCAGACTGGCTTTAGTCCAAGATAAAAATGAGGCCTTGCTCAAGATCCAGGATGGATTCAACTAGAAGCTCGATATTATCAATCAAAGAGTAAGCCCCTAATATATGAAGGGGTAAAAAATATCGAAGAGGAAGAAGGCCTCTTGGTTTGGGCCAAAATTCATGCTAGTGGTTGCTACACTACAATGTTAGGATACGAGGCAATGTTCACACTCCAAGGTTAGGATATGAGGAAATTTTCATGATGTACAAGTTCACAACAATTAATGGTGGTGGAACATGGTGTGGAAAAACAAGCACCATTTAAAACTATATTATTTCTTTAGATGGTTGGTATTAACATTAGAAAATTTACTTAAACATATTTTGAAGGTCGAGGATAATGATCTATGTGTAGATGTGCCTCTAAGTTAGTTTCTCACTTGCTTGGAGAATGTCACTTTTTTTTTGCAAGTTTTGGTTGCAGAAGTAACACTCTCAAGCAGGTTGGTCATTGAAGTGACATACATTTTGAGGAGACACTCAAAGCATGATGGGAGGAAAAATAATTAGCTAAATTTGAATCTCTCCCATTTATTATATGATGGGCATTGTGGAGAATCAAGAACAAAATATTATTCAAAGGTGAGATGATCAATCCTCTCCATGTATACTATAATATTTAGGATGATTTTGATAGTACTCTATAAGAAATTATAGTAAAATCCCTGAGGCGGGTGGGAGCTCCGCATGTAGAATTAAATAAGGCGTGGAGATTTTTTGATGGAGCTTATGCGTGGATTATTTATGGATCATGTGTGGGTGTTGATGGACATAAATGACCACTTGTTAACATAAGGGAAGTAACCCGGTCCAAGATTCTTGAGTTTAACCCCAATCGTTTGGTGTAGCTACATCTGACGGGTTTAACGACTCCGTTAGCTGGTAGAGAGATATATCCTACAAAAGGATGAAAAAGGGATACTACAAATCTTAACTACTAGATATCAAACTTCTACTACTTACTAAATTAAAATAATTATACCTTTTACAAAATCTACAAGATGTACAAGGTACAATATTTCAGCGTAAGTCTTGTGAAAAGAAAGGTTTTTGGGGAACTAAAACTCAGACATATTTAAAGTATGATAAAATCTAAATCTAATATACAAATATAACTTAAATACTCTAACAAATATTCAAATCAAACTGAATCTATGAATCAAAATAAGTAGATATGAATGTAACTTATAACTGTTTTAGTTCAAATGGACAAAGCACTTAAACTAAATAAAATTTTACATTCATCAAACCCAAATAAAAGAACAAAAAAATACTAACCTTGTTGGATATACTTCACACACACCTAGGATTTATTTTTCCTAATGTTTTCCCTATGTTTATTAGTCATTATTCAGTCTCCTATAGTTTAGGGAGAATATTCCTCTAGGAGAATATTCTCTTCAGTTCACACTTCAGTTTGATTAGTTGAGTGGAGTCTAGATGCCACATTGGGATTATCACCATGCAACATTTGGATCATCACCAACTAATGCACATTGTCCTTGGGATCATCACCAAACTATCTCATTACTCATGATTCCATGATCTCCTCCTCACTTCACTCTGTTTCAGTCAGTTAACTGAATATTGAGAGAATAGTTAACTCAAACTAGGTGGCAGTTCACTCCCGTAACTACCTGAGAGACTAGACTAGGTGGTGGTTTACTCCCGTAACTACTGGTGTGTGTCCATATCATTCTAGACCACCACTATGGTGCATTGAATTCTCCTCTAGTGCGCATTAGTTGAGTTATACATAGTATATCATGTGTAAATTATCATTCATTCATTTGGTTAATGCACATTCTTCTATTATTTCTCTCCTCCTTCTCTTTTCTCATATTTTCCCTGCAACTATGTATGTCGATTTTTAGATAAATCTATTTTTTGCAGGTTCAACACATTTACATGGTATCAGAGCTGACGGTTTGCCTATGTAAAAGACACACCAAATTATTTTTGCAGGTACCGAAGATTGAAGACACCGGAAAAATGGAATTTCCAAAAGAATTCATTCTTACACCATACAATTTATTTGCATGGAAGGAGAAGATAATAATGCATCTATACAGGTTAACCATGAACATAGAGAAAAAACCCACATTAGCCATAGAAAAATCCAAGTATCTAAATCGAATGGATGAAGCGTTTGGAACTATTTGCAGTCTCATTTCTCCTGAAATCCTCTTTCACATATCCTCCTGTATAACCCCCAATGAATCCTGGACCACCATGTAATGGATTTTTGGAAAACATGATGAGATGAGGGGACACATGCTTGAGGTGGAATTTCTCACATTGGATCCAAAAACCTTCGACAATCTCCAAGATTTCTTTTACCAAATATAAGGATTTGCTGTTACAACTCAAGGCTTGTGGGGTGAATAAATCTAAGGAGGAGAAACAAATGGTTCTCACCATTCTCTCCAAACTTGGTCTAGAATACTCAATGTTTGTATCCACATTTCATTTAGTTAGGCTCACCTCTGGAGCCACCTGGACCATGCCCTCTCTTGAGGCCTTTATTGAGTCTTTGACACAAGAGAAAAACAAGCTCATCAATATGGGAGAAATCAAAGGCCCAAAGGCACATGCACTTACTGTGCAATATGGTAGCGGTCATCAATATTAGAAATCTAAAGACAAATACAAAAGGAAAGCACATGAAAATCCAAAGAAGGAAGGGTACTCAAAACCCTTCAATGATGCCTCCAGATCCAAAGGTTGAAAGGGAAGAAAAGGGGAGAAATGCACTCACTGCCATAAAGGATTCCATCCAGAATCTACATGTATGTAGAAAGAGATAGATCAAGTGGACCAAACAATCTTGGAGATCACATCCCCGAGCGTGCCAAGAAGAATAAGCCAGAGGATAAAAATCCCAAGAAAGGCATTTCTAGACATGCTTTGACATCCATCAACTCCTCTCCTGATGCTTGGATCATAGATTCAGGTGCATCACACCATATGGTAGCCACAAAAGAAGTCTACTTTTCATTGAACACATGCAAAGTTTCTCCTATTCTAATGGGGGACAACTCTCCATTCGAGGTCAAAGACAAAGGAAGAATTGGACTCACAAACAAAATCTTCGAGAATGTGCTACATGTTCCCAAACTTTTCGTAAATCTTCTCAATGTGTATCAGATGAAAAACTACGACACTAGAAAGAGAGTCATATTCACACCTGATGCAGTGGATATCTATGACATGCAAACCAATTCCAGGGTTACTAATGGTGAGGTAAATCATCAATCTATACTCTACACATTTTCTGAATTTATTGAACCAGATTCTACATTACTGCTTACCCATGTCGATAAAAGCAATAGGATATGGAACGAAAGGTTCGAGCATTTAAATTTCAGATATATGCAACAAATTAGCAAGCAGGGAATGGTTGATGGTCTACCTGACATCCACTTCTTCAAAGGAATTTGTGAGGGATGCATTCTTGGAAAACTCCCTGTGGAGAAATTCGACAAAGGAAAGACTCATAAGGATTCCTCTCCTTTAGATATGATCCATAGTGACCTCATGGTATCTTTTCCACATCCATCAATCAATAAAACAAGGTACGTTCTCATTTTTGTTGATGATTTCTCACGCTTCACATGGATTTTCTTTCTTAGGAAAAAATCAGAGGTCTTTCAACACCTCAAAGATTTAAATCCCTTGTTGAGACTGTTATCGCACAACTTGTAGTTAGGACAATAAATAGATGAAGAGTAGTCAAAATGACATAACTGGAACCTATCCCACCCAATGTCACCTCAATGGGATGGTTCTTTTTGTTTAGGGAGGTAAGTCCTAGGGGAGATGTCCTCGTTGACCTGGGGTTTTGAGAAGGCAAAGGATTGTAAGACAAAGATAATTTTCCCTCCTCGCAAGTCACCACCAAGCAGATAGTCCGACTAATAGACAATAATAAAGTATAACCCAAAAGAGCGATACACCTGCATGAGACAAAGTAACAAGAAACTGATATATGCAAGCTTTCTCACTTGGTTAGTACTTCATGAAATAATGACTATTTGATACATATATAGGCAATTTAAAAGTAAATATTGACGAAGTCAATTTTTATGAAATAACAATGAGATGTAATGTCACTTCTTCAATAAATATTCAAGAAAAACATAGCATTCAATGTAATAATCAACACTTCATTAAAGTAAATCCCTTAAATAACCATTCATTTGATCATGAGAAAAACGTTAGCTACACAAGTGATGTTAACATCAAGAGATGACAATAGCAGTACGTTATCAAGGTTAGTTTTTTAAGCTAGGGTTAGTAGTTAGGGTTTCATTCAAAGTGTTTGAGAGTAGTTTACAACATTCACAAGCTAGGCCTTAGATCAATGCGTTTCTAGGGTTAATGGAGTCCAAAAGGAGGGCGCACGAGATGAAGGATCAAGGAGATAGTAAAGCTAAGGACTGGAAGGTGAAGCTTTGAAGTGTTGCTATGGCAAGGCCTTAAAGTCAAAACCCTATGGGAGAGAGGCTCATTTCAGTGTAGAAGAAACTAGGCCTCAATGCTCTCTCCTCCTTCCTTAAATCAATGGAAATATGACTAGCACAATAAAAGGCATAAAACTAATACAAGAGGATTTGCAAGGCAACGTGTTGCTATGGCAGGGCTTTACCAACAAACCCTAAAATAAAAGGGTCATCAAGGTGTAGCTGAACTAGGCCATGATGCATCTTCTTCTTCTTAGTTTAGAGAAGTAAAACAAATAGCATATGAAGAGGGGGGAAAGAGTGTAGCTAAGGCTAGGCTCAATCCTCTTCAGCATGAAAGAGTAGAATGTTGCTAGGGCAAAGCTCTATCTCACTTCAACAAATAAAATGGATAAAAATCTTAATGGGGACATGAGACAAGGACCTTCTATGTGTGCTTGTTCCCTATGGTTTAAATCAAAAAAATTATAACCATAAATGCAAGAGAAATAAAACTACAACCATTCATTGAAGAAGTTTTGCATGAATTTACTTACATCTAACCAAGAAATCAAGTAGCAAACCCTAGTTGTAACACCTTCCACCAAGATAAATGAAAAAATATACCAAGAAAATCTTCCTTCAACAAGTGCACCTCACTATTTCATCCAAAACCCTATAATAGGGCACAAATTTCAGACCTCACCAAGTGGTGAGTGAGAGATGATGAAAAAATGAGAGTAAAAAACCTCAATTTATATTGTACCATGACCTAATTTTACATTTTAGGTCATGAAAAGGACGACAAGGCCAAAATACTAAAAATCATACTGTTTTACATTAAATGTTCAAAATTAAAACCTAATCAAGATAAAGAGAGATGTCATTCCCCTTCCAGGGAGACGTTAGCCCCTTCTAGGGAAAATGGAGCATCCTGGAGCAAAACGTTAGCCCTCCTTGGTCTTCTCCAACTTGCCATACATGCCAATACTACCAAATCTACCTCCCAAGACGTCCATAAGGTTGGATGACAT
>JZKD02S2202857.1:0-17605 GCA_000966675.3 Picea glauca
TTCACCTGATGTTGATCAAAGGTCATATCGATCAATGATAGGCAGCCTGTTGTACATCACAACATCTCGCCCAGACATAATGCATGTTGTAGGAATGGTAGGAAGATATCAGGCTACACCTAAACAGAGTCATTTTCAAGCTGTCAAAAGGATATTCAGGTATTTGAAAAAAACAATGACTTATGGTCTGTGGTATCCCAAAAATCAAAATCTTTAGTTGACTGCTTATTCAGATGCAGATTGGGAAAACTGTGTTGATGAGAGAAAAAGCACCAGTGGAGGATCATTCTTCCTAGGTGACTCCTTAGTAATCTGGCTTAGTAAAAAGAAAGGTTCCATTTCTTTATCAACCATAGAGGCAGAGTACATTGTTGTTTCTACCTGTTGCACTCAGGTATTATGGATGATTCAGACACTTGCAGACTTGGAGGTAAAATACATTGCACCGATCCCAATTCATTGTGATAACACTAGTGCCATCAGTGTGTCTAAAAATCTTGTCTTCCACTCCGAGACCAAGCATATTCCCATAAAATATCATTTTCTGAGAGAGCAGGTCACCAATCAGATTGTTCAGGTCCATTACATTCCCACTACAGAACAAATTGTAGACATCTTTACTAAACCCCTAGCCAAGACACCATTTGAATATCTTAGACAGAAGTTGGTTGTCAACCCGTCTCACATCTAAGAGAGTCCATCCTGTTAGGGGGAGTCCTGTATTGGTTGCATATCTGATACCTCCTAAAATTAATGCAACAGCTCAGGGGGAGTGTGTTTTCTTTGACATTGATTTCAAAGGGGGAGAAAAGAATAGGGGTGCCTTTGTTTCCATCAATGCCAAAGGGGGAGATTTTTGGCATGTTTTACAGACAGTGTGTGCTTTTCATTGATGGCAAGATCAGAGTGTGCATCGATGGAAAAACAGGAACAACGTAAATTAGCGCAGAGTCGCACGCAGTGCGTAGGTGTGCACCAGGGACGAGGTTAACTCATTGCCAAAGCTCAAGAGAGATAGCATACTCAAGATCTCAGATGGATCAAAGGTTGAGGCCTTTGACACTTAGAAATTATTCTAAGTAAGGAGGATGCGTAAGCTCGGGAAGATAAGCGACATTGATGGTTGGATCCCATTCAGAATTCTCGATGACCGTCAGATCTGAATCCAGACAGGAGGAGCGCAAAGATGGAGGATAGATCTCTAGCGTTAGATACAAGCGCAGGGTCTGACCATTATTGGATCAGGAAGAACCTGCATGTTCTTTAAAGTGCAAGATCGAAGCTGTGGTCCAAATCCATTTTGGAGTTTTGGCTATCGGGGTTTCGGATATCAGAAGTTGGAGTGTCGAAAAAAATTTGCAACAAGAATGTCAAAATCGCAATATGATCTGAGTCGTTAAATCAAGATCAGATCTGGACCATCAAATCATAGGACACGTGGAGAAAGATCATCATGTCACTGACTGGAAAGTCAAAGGAACGGGGTTCCATAACCTCTCGAATTCACGATATGTGAAATCGCGAAACTATCTTAGCCGTCAGATCGAGGTTTGTTCTGGACCGTTGACCCAACTCCATCTCGGAGTCTCGCCTATTGTGAATTGGAGTGACGAAAACCTCCATCTAAGGAACAACAAGATGCAAGATTGTGAAAAGATCGGGACCGTCGTATCACCAAGAACGTGGACCGTTGATCTGAGCTCCATCTTAGAGCTTCGCTTATCACGACTTGGAGTGACCAGAACCTCCATCACAGGAATCGTGAGATGTGAACTCATGATAAGATCTGGACCATCAATACACCAAGATTCTAGACCATTGATCCGACTCCATTTCGGAGTTTCACGAATCGCGACTTGGAGAGGCAAGAAACATAACCACAGGAGTGCTGAAGTGCCAAAATGCAAAATTACCAAATGCATTTGTTGAATAAAGGTTGTGGTCACAGCCCTTGGTCACATCGGCGAGAGTTGAAAGAGCTAGAGAAACCAATCTCCTTTTCGGGGATCGCAACTGGGAGTGTCGAGACACTTGGTAACCCGAATGCCAAATTTTCGAATGCCTAAATGCCTAAATGAATGCAAGATTGCATGGAGCTAACATGTTCTCTAACGTGAGCTAAGATCCGTTGAGGAAATCAAAGTATTTCTTCCTTGCTAATGTGTCCATGACCTGGTCAATAAAAGGTAATGGGAAGTGGTATTTATGTGTTGTTTTATTGAATTCTCTATAGTTGACACAAATTCTCCATTTACCTTTTTTCTTCGGTACCATAACAAGAAGGGAGACCCACTGGCTATAAAAATTGGATAGATGAAGGTAGCTATAAGCAATTTCTTTATCTCTTCTTTGACTATGTCCTTCAGTGTCAAGTTCATCCGGCGCTGTGGTTGGAAGATGGTTCTGGCTCCTTCCTTAATATATATGTGATGTGTGCATAGATCAGGATAGATTGATGGATTAATCCCAGGCGAAGGCATCATTGTGATTTTACAACACTTTAACTAGTTTCTCCTTTTGTTGTTTAGTTAGTCCTTGGTTGATTTTCAAGGTTTTTCCTGGGATGATTCTTTGGTTTCTATAAGGGATCCTTGATATTTTTCTGGTCGGGATTCATGTTCAATTGATGAGATGCTTGTTGAGGCTAAAGAAACTTGAGTTTCTGGTTTCATAACATGCTCGAGAATACGTGTGTTTCCTGAGGAAGAGGAAGAGGATATAAAATCGTTGATTTCATCTTCCTCTGTTTTATCTCTTATGGCTAAGTATTGGTCTATGTAAAGGACTCGATGGGCTTCCCCTTCTTCATCAATCTCGTCTCCATCAACCCAAAGTGGTGTCTCTAAGTCTATGTTAGGTTTAGTGGGATGGTAGAGGGTTAATTTTGTTTTTGATGTCTCGTGGGAGATGGTCATGTTTCCTGACCTACAACTGATGTAGGCATTGACATTGAATAACTAAGGTCATCCCAGGATTAGACGATACCTTCCCAAATAGGTTTTGGGTTGTAGGACCATGAATTCAATGGGATATTCCCCAAAACCCATAGATATCACTACATCTTCTAATATTCCCTTTGGTTTAATGGTTGATCTATCGGTGAGTTGAAGTACAGTGGGGGTTTACTTGAGGCTTATAAGACCTAAGTTTTGCATGGTATCATGTGTCATAATGTTGATGGCAGCCCCAAGTTTGAGTAATGTGTTGCTAATAAGTATATTTTTGATCTGCACATTAACAACTAGACTACAAGGGTCAAAGTATTTAGCTGCAAGAACTCCTCCCATCATTAAATTTGACAGTTTTCCCATGACATGAATGGTTTGGGGATCCTTTCTTTTCCTACCGAGTTTTCTCAAACAAAGTTCTCATTTCACTTTTGAATAAATAGGTACATATTTAATTGCTTGAAATAACATTATTTTGACACACACATTTTTTAGCTCTCCTAAGAAATCAAACTTGGGTTGTGGAAAAGGTTTCTCTTGGTTTATCCTTTTAATATAGGGTGGGTCTTGAAGTTAGGGGTGGGTATTTTAAGCTTTTCAAGATTCTTGAGATTGTTTTTGTTATGATTCTTCTTTTTGGACATCCCCATTCGTATCTTCAATGATAATACGAGGTTGGTCTTTGACTAGAGTCTTCCCGTATCGAAGGTGAATATCATTGCATTCCAGGGAAGAGATGGAGTAAGTTGGGTAGGTTGCAATTCCAATAACTTGTGTTGGTTGCCTTGGCCTTCCGTTATTTGGGTTAGGTATGAGTTGTACATGTAGTTGTGGTCAAGGATGGGCAGATGTGGATGCCTGCATCTAGGGAGGATGAAGTAGTTGCATGGGTGGTTGTGTCATAGCTTGTTGATGTCCTCCTATAGTAGGGTTTCTCCATCCTTGTTTCCATAACTGGTTTGGAGGAGGAGGAGGTACCCATTGTTGTGTTGGAATACCCCACAATTGAGAAACATATTGCATGGACGGGTTATTCAAATATGAATTGAAATATTGATATGATATTGGATCATACCTTGAGGTCTGGGCTACTAGGGTCGCTTCTGAGAGACATAGCATAATTGTTTTGGTTATTTTACTTTCTGAAAGATAGCTTTTAATACTGGTGAGGATGGAAAATTATAAGTAGCATGGTCCTCACTACATATTGTGTAAACCTTGATCTAATCCAACATACATTCTCTCCTTGGGTGATTTGTTCTTCATCTTGGACAAAAGACAGCTAAAGCTTGTTCTGTCTCCTCCCTCTTCTTCTTCATCTGTAGTGTATCCAATTAGGAGATCATGGAACTAAGTATGTCGGTATTGAAATATTCTAACATGTTCTCGATTTATGCTCTCATGACTCCAGTTCTAGCATTTTTTCCCATTCTTTCCAGAATATCCCTTGGTCTCTTGCCCATTTTTTATGTGACTCTGGAATACTTACGAAAAAGTTCTAAGACAATGTCATAGTCTAACTGAGAAACATATCCTATTCCCATCAAGTCGAGGAGTTTTATACAATAATCTCATATTCCTCTTAGAAATAAGACACATCATGTAATAGGATCCAAATCTCCTTTCTTTTCCCTTTGCAAGTTGTAGGTGAATTGTTCAACATAATCTTCGAGGCTCTCATCTTCATGCTGCATCATCTTGAAGACTTCGTCTCTTCTTTCTTTATCTTTGTAGTAGTCTTGTTACTTCTCTAGGAGTTTCTTCATCATTTGGTCTCATGAGTGGAAGTTATCCTTTCCAAGGCCCATAAACCATCGCACTACAACGTTCTTAAGTGTGGCAGGAAAAAGTTTCAGTTTCTAGGTGTATGTCACGTAGTCATAGATTCTGTAAAGTACATCAAACTCGAAGAGGAAGGTATTGAAATCTTCTTTAGATAACCGATGAAAGTTTGGCAAGGATTAATGAGGGATGTTCTTCATCTTGGGATCCTCATCTATTTCCTTGATTGGAAATACATAATTCATGGGTTCCCTCTTGACAATATCGTGTGCCATTTATTTCTAAAGGTGCCTCAGGAAAAGGGAAATCTCTGGAGTGATGTAATTTGGTGATCTATTCTTCGGAAAGTGGAATATTTGTGTGGAGATACCCCTGTACAGTCTCTGATTCCCGAGGAGTTGCATCAAGCTTCTTCTTGGCAAGAAAACATGTTGTAGGTGATAAGTAATTTGGATGATTGAGCTCCTTCCCCTCTTGTGATTGACTTGCATTGTTAGCTTTTCAGGAGTTTTTGGAAGAGCTATTAAATCTACCTTGTTGATATCTAAATCTACTCATAGAAAATAATAGAAATAATTTCTACGAATTATTGAAAAGAAATCATAGAATTCAATAAAAATCCACACAACTTACTCAACAATTACTTCTTTTGACAGTTCCTTGATAATGAAACCAAAAATGATGGACTTTTCAATTAGCTTCTAATTAATTAAAAAGCAACCGAATAGTGGTACATTTAGTTATCAATATGAGGTTGTATCTTACTTACAAACTGTCATGCACCATATGTGCAAGAGCAATGTTGTTTTTGCTAGAGGATTGTAGTACTTTTAATTTCACAAGTCAAGGGTTCAAGATACTTCATTAAGTCACCAAAATAGTATATTTCCTAAGTAGATAKCACTCTTGTGTAAAAGAGAAGTTACATTTGTGGAATTGAAATCACACTTGAGGAAATTGAAATCACACTTGCRGAAATTAAATCATACTTGTGGAAATTAAATCACRCTTGCAGGAATTGAAACCACACTWGCGAGAATTGAAATCACACTTGCAAAAATTTAAATCACASTTGTGGAAATTKAAATCACACTTGCAAAAATTGAAATATATACTATGATTTATTGGTGACTTGCTCAAGTATAATGAAGWTCATATTTTGTTGTTACAATTACGAGTCCACRTATTCAATGATAATCCAATATAATAGCAATCCAAACTATTGAGACTAAAGCTATRATCAATTAAAAGCAACAAACTAAAGTGAAACTGCAAGCAGAGTTGCAACAATGTGAGTTGTAGAAACAAAGYTACAACAYGAAAGAAATCACAATCACACGAGTTGCAGCCGAGMGAGTCCCAACATGACTGTAACTACAACAACACAAATTGTGGTGACTAGAACTGTAGTAGTGTCTRCGATTATGAACTCATATAAGTGGAATTAATGTTGGATTGTAGTTTATAATTACAAAACTCCAATAAGKAAATTAAACATTGACCACACATGAATTGTAATTGTTGTTCTATAAAATCCAAAATTGCAAAAAACTAAGGAATGMAATTACAACTGAAACAAATAAATATARTTGAAAATTTTAAAACCTATGTCCTTACTTTCTCTTTTAATCAGATCTTCACCAGACTCATCACAYGAGAAAGACTCTATCATCTACTGGATGTAGAATGCAAACTTCTTACAATAGTCACCCAAAATAAGATGAGATAGGTAACACTTCTCGTAATATGCATTGAAAGCATCATGAAAATCCTTCAAAGAATGGATACTAGCAGTAGGGAGAGATTTACACCGTTCACGAGCATCTCCCTCCAAAGAAAATTTGAACATCTTGATCAAGACATCCTCATGAAAAAAGTCATGCTTAAGCATGCATTTATGAAAATTGAATAAGTGCTTACTGAGATCGTCATTCTCGCTTCCTATGAATCTTGGAAGATAATCATACCATTCATTTCTATCCAGCACTGGATGTTGATAAACAGATATGGCTAAGAAATTGAAAGGGGAAAAACTCTAAGACAAGATAGCTGAGAGATGTGGCTCCTCCTTTTCTCCTTCATGGCTCTTCCTAGGATCAGTTTTACAATCACTATAAAAAAGAACCATGGAAAAGCTCGGCTCTTCGTCGTCTTCGTTGGGATATCTGTCAAACGTTGTTTGTTCTTGGTCAATATCCGACATCACTTCTTCATCATAAGCAGGGCTGCCAAGAACATCTGTTTCCAGGACCAGAATATCCTCTGTATTTTCTTCATAAGAGCGGGGAGAAAAATCTACCTTCAATTCCTCTATACTTGCAGAAAGTGATTGTATCAGCTCCATCAGCTCCTCCGAGGGATGTCCCTCATCCTCACATATTTTGCAAGAATGAACTATGTCCTGAATACCATCTCTATACTCCTCACAATAGTTATGATAGATTAACTCAGAGGAATAATATTTTTGACAATGCTTATTGAAAGCCACATGAAATTCTCCCAGGGAGGAGATGTTGGCAAGGGGTAAGGAGTGATACCACTAATGAGCATCTCCTGCTAATGAGAAAATGAACATATTCATTAATACATATTCATGATGTATCTCCCACTGATGCATGAGTTCATGAAGCTCATGGATATGATGAGCAGGGTTGTCCTCTTTACGCTCTCTAAATATGGGAAAATAATCGCCCCATTCATTTGGAGTAGGGACAGCATTAGGAAAACCGGGAACAATAGAAAAATTAAAAGGAGAAAACCTTCAAGCCAAGATTATTTCCATTTCGAACCAGTGGAGTCACCAATCTATCCTTTAATCATGGATTCGTCAGGTGAATGATATGCATTCTGAATGTGTCTGGTCTTTGTTCATAATCAAATACCAGATCTGATCGTTGTCAATCTCCCAGGGAACTTTCAAGATGAGAAAGCAGCTGCTAAAATCCCTCTCAAAAAATTTCTCTGGGCCAGCTCGGGTGTGCTAGAGGTATCCACAATCGAAATAGTGGAGTCAACACGGTGGAGTCGCTAGGTGCAAATGCAATCTTCAATGGTTCTGATATCTGATGCACCTTAAGAATCAGAAGGTCATTGTCATTCTACCCAGGGAAAAGTATTTAATTCATTCCTCGAAAAAAATGCCATGAATGTTAGCACTGATAGTCACCCTCAGATTGCGAGAGGATAAACCAGTACCCATCAGCGTTTTTGGTGCATGTTTGGTTTATATGAGTGGAGGTCAATGGATAAAACTTAATATATGAATTATGTTCAACACAGAACTGGACAAGAAATGTACAGGGAAGTGAGGGCCACAACTAACTCCAGTTAGTGAATTGAGTTTAAGTGTGAGCAGAGGGAAGACTTAGTGAGAAAGGTGGAAAAGAATTCTATGGGCATCAGGCCTTCAAGTAGCTTGGAGAAGAAAAACTCAGACTCAAGATCACTCTTAAGCTCAAGTTACAGACACTGAAATATGTCCAAACAAAACAGTCACAACAACATAATGATCAAACCTACATCACCATGTAGCTACAACAACTTGATTGAATCCTCCATGCCTGAGCCATTCAATGTAAGAGGGAAAAAGATCATAAGGAAGCTGACTAAAACTGGTCATGATACTACTGCAATCAAACCTACATTACAAAAAAATAACAACCCTCGATTGGATCCTCCATGCCCGAGTGTTTTAGCACATTTTTTACAAAGAGATGAAAAGAGGTTGACTTCTATTAATTTGAAAGTCTCAAATCTTATACATAACCAGAGAATAGTTCTGGCATCAAAAAATTACAAAATAGGGAGCTCTGCTCAACCAGTTGACAACCATAACAAAATATAAAAACTATATATTTATACTCAAAACAATCCCTGACTATCAGGAGTGTGATCTGATCACTACAATCAAAACTTGCGTCAACGACTTCTTTTGTTATATTGAACGTGCTCCCCCTGTCAGATGCGAGCTCAGATCAACATGGGTCTGCAGGGAAATCTGCTCGTAGGGGTACCACGGGCTGACGGTTCAGTCCCTACGGTTGGGCCTTCCATGACTTCCATGTATGGGGTGAGCCAAGGTTTCAACCACCAAACCTACCTTCCATTAACTGCTTTTCCTTGGATATTGAACAAGACTTAATGCTCAGGGGTGCGACCACTTTATGCTCTTGGATAAGATGCCATATAAACATGAAATTGTGGGGTTGCTCAGATGTGGTTTGGGTTCAGACTGCTTTTGGGTCCGCAATCCATCACATTTTGCCATGTAGTATTTTTTCCATACCATGGTTTCCATTGCGGGACCACTCAAGAAAAATATCGCCCGAGCATGTTGCGTCCCCACAATAGACTGTGGTCTCTGTTCTGATCACGATCTGAGATCTGGGCGCACTGACTAGATTTGGCACCACCGCCAAGATTACTCGCCCACCAACTTTAGGATCTTCCAAAAGTGTGCTTTGGGGTGGGGTGCTACTTTTGGCGTTGAAAAATAACACCTCCCAGAGGATGATTTGACATGGAGGCCATATGTCACCATGTTGATGTGTCACAGACAGAGAGGTAACAATTGTCACTTGAAAAATGGCTGGAGTTGTGTCTGAGAATACTTGAAAAGAGTGCCACGTGTCAAAATTATAAGGGTGTCACTTGTCTGTGCTGATAGCTGACATGCATTTGGCTCTCTAGGGATCGGGGGCTAACTCCTATTTACCTGTTGTGATTTTACCCGGAGCTATGGATCTGGCGACACATGGCTCTTTGAATTGCATGACCGAGATCCACTCTGATTCTTCGGGCTCTGGGAGAATCAAAACTCAAACTTGGGCTTCCAATTACTTTTACTCGGAGCCATGGATCTGATGATGCATGTCTTCTTGAATGGATGACTGAGATCCACTTCGGGTCTCCGGGAACTTCAACACTTCATGCCTTCGATACCTTGGGGAGGCAATGCTTCTAAGATCAACAACTCCCTGTTGATTTTGAGATCAATGGTCCACGATTGCTTCGGGATTTCGGGCTTTGGCTCTCTAAAATTTTTATGCACTTCTCAATTTGAAACTCCCGAAGCTCATTTCTCTGAAAACTTGGGTTGGATGCCACCTGCCCCCCTCGATATCAATGACTCATGCTCTCTCCATGCTTTCAGTCTTTTGACCTTCTGCTTTGGCACTATACTTCGTGTGACTTTGAACTTCTGAATTCATGTGAGCCGCTGATTCAAACTGCTCCTGGAATCTCCCCCGTTGAAAGATAAAATTTCCCGCTGCTTTTAATCTTCAATCTCAAATAAAAATATTTCAAGAAATTCGCGCTTTGTGTTCATGGTTGTGACTTACACAATCAAGGATTTGGACAACTGGATGCGAGCTGAGAAAACAGGGAGAACAGGGCGCACAAATGAACAAAGGAAAACAAAAAACGATTTTATTGGCCGAAGCGGGAAAAACTTCAAGACTCAGACTGCGGAAATGATAGAGATAGGGAAAAACTACAGACTTAGGTAGAAACCACAAATCCATAGGACTATGACAAGTTCATGTGATAATATTTGGTTCCACAGGGGATGGCATGCTCCCTGCGAGCTGCCAAGAACAAGTAGTTCAAGTGCCTTAGTTGTTGGGTTATGGAGTCAAGATCAAACCATTTCGCTGAAGGCCGACATGTATACTATTATACTTATAAAAAAGGAAAACAAACACACATGCTCCATAAAGATCTTATTTATGTACAATCCTAGGCTAACTAATTTTTACAAAGAATTAGGTGAAAGCAAACTTCCACCATATCCACCCAGATTGTTCGATAATATAATTCTTCTCTTTACTACAAATAATCCATAAACGTTAAGGTAATTATGGCAACATAAAGGAAACATGTATTCGAACACTGGAAATACCTCCAAATGATGACAATATGAACAATTTTGCAGGCTCCAATGCTTTTGGAAAGCATAGTTCCATATATAACCCCACAAGGTCACAAAATTTATAATCAGGAAAGCGCGACTGGTAAGAAATTACCTCCCGCTCTTCATGGTTACTCACCCATTGTTTGATGTTCTTGGAGTGTACATGTGGGTAGAGGACTGATGCGGGTCGGCTGATCCCAGGTGATACTTGTTCATTTTTAGGTTTAAGACAGGAGATAAACTGCACCTTTATCTCCTCCATTTCTCTTTTGCTTGCTCCGATAACATCTGCTAGCTAAGAGCAGGAAGTCTCTTCATGTATATCCATGGATGGATATTTCTCTCTATCATGCTTCTCTTGGTAGGAGATTTCACTTTCATAAGAATATTGGAAGCCTATGCTTTTTTCTTCTGAATACTCTTCAGGGGTAGGTGAGCACATAACTCTTTTATCTTGCAAAGGAAAATGAGAAACCTCTATATTCTTCTCTTCAAACCCAGGTGAAAATACATCATGGGGAACCTCTTGAAGGAAAAGAGAATAATCCTCCTCCACAACCATCTCTTCTTTTAAATCTGAGACAACAGGTGTACCAAGGGCAAAATATAATGCATCTATGGCTATGCAGTCATCAACGCTATCATCAATCATATCTGGAAGGCCTTCTTCTTGGGAAATAGAAAGAGAAAATATTTCATCCACAACTGAAAAATACTCTCTCTTGTCCTTACTTTATCTTTTAATCAAATCTTCACCAGACTCATCACACGAGAAAGACTCTATCATATGCTGGATGTAGAATGAAAACTTCTTACAACAGTCACCCAAAATAAGATGAGACAGGTAACTCTTCTCATAATATACATTGAAAGCATCGTGAAAATCCTTCAAAGAATGGATACTAGTAGCAGGGAGAGATTTACACCATTCACGAGCATATCCCTCCAAAGAAAATTTGAATATCTTGATCACGACATCCTCGTGAACAAAGTCATGCTCAAGCATGCATTTATGAAAATTGAATAAGTGCTTACCGGGATCGTCATGCTCACTTCCTCTTAATATCAGAAGATAATCATCCCATTCATTTCTATCTAGCACTGGATGTGGATAACCATATATGGCTGAGAAATTGAAAGGGGCAAAAATATGATTCAAGATAGTCAAGAGATGTGGCTCCTCCTTTTCTCCTTCATGGCTCTCCCCAAGATCAGTTTCACAATCACTATAAATAGGAACCATGGAAAATCTCGACTCTTCGTCATCTTTGTTGGGATATACGTCAAAAGTTGTTTGTTCTTGGTCAGTATCCGAAATCACTTCTTCATTATAAGCAGGGTTACCAAGAACATCTATTTCCAGGACCAAAATATCCTCTGTATTTTCTTCATAAGAGCGGGGAGCAAAATCTGCCTTCAATTCCTCTATACTTGCAGAAAGTGATTGTATCAGCTCCTCTGGGGGATGTCCCTCATCCTCACAGCTTTCACAAGAACTAACTATGTCCTAAACACCATCTCTATACTCATCACAACATTTATGACATATTAACTTAGAGGAATTATATTTTTGACAATACTTATTGAAAGTTGCATGAAATTCTTGTAGGGAGGAGATGCTGACAGGGGGTAAGGAGTGATACCACTAATGAGCATCTCCTGGTAATGAGAATATGAACATCTTCATTAATACATATTCATGATGTATCTCCCACTGATTCATGAGTTCATGAAACTCATGGAGATGTTGAGCAGGGTTGTCCTCTTTACTCTCTCTAAATATGGGAAAATAATCACCCCATTCATTTGGAGTAGGGACAACATTAGGAAAACCGGGAACAACAGAAAAATTAAAAGGAGAAAACCTTCGAGCCAAGATTCTTTCCATTTTGAACCAGTGGAGTCACCAATCGATCCTTTAATCATGGAGTCTCTAGGTGAATGATATGCAGTTTGAATGTGTCTGGTCTTTGTTCACCATCAAAGACCAGATCTAATCGTTGTCAATCTCCCAGGGAAATTTCAAGCTGAGAAAGCGACTGCTAAAATCCTTCTCAAAAAATTTCTCTGGGTCAGCTCGTGTGTGCTAGAGGCAGCCACAACCAAAACATTGGAGTCAAAACAGTGGATTCGCCAGGTGAAAATGCAATATTCAATGGTTCTGATATCTGTTGCACCTTTAGAATCAGAAGCTCGTTTTCGTTCTACCCAGGGAAAATTCTTCAATTTGTTCCCCGGCAACGATGCCATGAATGTTAGAACTGAGAGTCACCCTCAGATTGCAGGAGGATAAGCCCAGTACCCATGAGAGTTTTTGGTGGATGTTTGGTTTATATGAGTGGAGGTCAATGGACAAAACTCAATATATGAATGATGTTCAACACAGAGCTGGACAAGAAATGTACAGGGAAGTGAGGGCCACAACTAACTTCAGTCAATGAATTGAGTTTAAGTGTGAGCAGAGGGAAGACTTAGTGAGAAAGGTGGACAAGACTACTATGGGCATCAACCCTTCAGGCAACTTGGAGAAGAAAAACTCAGACTCAAGATCACTCTTAAGCTTAAGTTCCAAACACTGAAATATGTCCAAACAACACAGTCACAATAGCACGATGATAAAACCTACATCACCATGTAGCTACAACAACTCGACTGAATTCTCCATGCCCGATCCATTCAATGTAAGAGGGAAAAATATCGCAAGGAAGATGACTAAAATTGGTCATGATAACGCTGCAATCAAACCTACATTACAACAACATAACAACCCTCGACTAGATCATCCACACCCAAGTGTTTTAGCACAGTTTTTACAAAGAGATGAAAAGAGGCTGAATTTTATTAATTTAAAAGTCTCAAATCTTATACATAACCAGAGAATAGTTATGGCATCAAAACATTACAAAATAGGGAGCTCTGCTCAACCAGTTGACAACCATAACAAAATATAAAAACCATCTATTTATACTCAGAACAGTCCCCGACTATGAGGAGTCTTATCTAATCACTACAATAGAAAATTTGCGTTGACGACTTCTTCTGTCAAACAGAATGTGTGTCCCCCTATCAGATGCAAGCTCAGATCAACATGGGTCTACAGGGAAATCTTCTCACTAGGGTACCATGGGCTAACGGTTGAGTCCACACGGTTGGGCCTTCCATGCCTTCCATTTATGGGGTGAGCCAAGGTTTCAACCACCAAACCTACCTTCCATTAACTGCTTTTCCTTGGAGATTGAACGAGACTTAATGCTTAGAGGTGCAACCACTTGCTGCTCTCGTATAAGATGCCATATAAACATGAAATTGTGGGGCCGCTCATAGGTGGTTTGGGTTTAGACTGCTTTTGGGCCCACAATCCATCACATTTTTCCACATAGTATTTTCTCCATACCATGGTTTCCATTGCGGGACCGCTCAAGAAAAATATCGCCCGAGCATGTTGTGTCCTAACAATAGATTGTGGCCATTGATCTGGTCACGATCTAAGATTTGGGTGCACTGACTAGATTTGGCACCACCACCAAGATTACTCACCCACCAACTTTAGGATCTGCCAAAAGTGTGCTTTGGGGTGGGGTGCTACTTTTGGCGCTGAACAATAACACCTCCTAGAGGATGATTTGACGTGGAGGCCAGATGTCACCATACTGATGTGTCACAGATGGAGAGGTAACATGTTTCACTTGAAAATAGGTTGGAGGCGTGTCTGAGAATACTTGAAAAGAGTGCCACATGTCAAAACTATAAGGGTGTCACCTATCTGTGTTGATAACTGACATGCATTTGGCTCTCCAGGGCTTGGGGGCTGGCTCTTGTTTACCTAGTGTGCTTTTACCCAGAGCTATGGATCTGGCGACATGTGGCTCTTTGAATTGGATGACTGAGATCCACTCTGGGTCTCCATGCTCCGGGAGAATCAAAACTCAAACCTGGGCTTTCAAGTGCTTTTACTCGGAGCCATGGATCTAATGATGCATGTCTTATTGAATGGAAGGCCGAGATCCACTTTGGGTCTTCGGGCACTTCGACACTTCGGGCCTTTGGGACCTTGGGAGGCACTCCTGCTAAGATCAATGGCTCCCTGCTATTTTTGAGATCAATGGTCCACGATTTCTTCAGGAGTTTGGGCTTCGACTCTCTGGAAGTTTTATGCACTTCTCACTTTGAAACTCTGGAAGCTCATTTCTCTGAACACTTGGATTGGATGCCACCTGTCCACCTTGATATCAACGACTCATGCTCATTTCAGGCCTCTGGTCTTTGGACCTTCTTCTCTGGCACTATACTTCGTGCGACTTTGAACTTCCGAATTCCCATGAGCCGCTGATTCGAACTACTCCTGGAATCTCCCCCGCTGAAAGATTAAAATTTCCCGCGACTTTTAAGCTTCAATCTCGAAACAGACTGTTTTAAGAAATCCATGCTTTGTGTTCATGGTTGCATCCTACACGATCAAGGATTTGTATGACTGGCTTCGAGTTGAGAAAACAAGGAGACCAGGGTGCACAAATGAACAAGGGAAAATCGAAAACGATTTTATCAGCTGAAGGGGGAAAAACTTCAAGACTCAACCTACAAAAATGATAGAGACAAGGAAAAACTATAGACTTATGTAGAAACCACAAACCCACAGGACTCTGACAAGTTCATGTGATAATGAGCTTCATTTGAAAGTGCACTCATCTTGTCGTCGTTAAGCAACTTCCACCATATGGTAGTGTCATCTATTAAATTAGATTTTAACCAATATCTTCAATGCCTTCTCCATGTTGACTTTATTTCTTCTATGTATTCTTCAATATAAGGACCATCATATTTTAGTATAGAATACATCTTGCTTTCTTAACCCCAAAATAGAACTAGGGTTTATGAATAAATAACTATTTTTTGATGGAGGTCTTTTACGTGGTGAGGGTTTTGTGGAAACTAATTTGAAATGATCACAAGTCCCTTAATATTGATCAGAATTGCTATTATGATGACAATTATGAAATTTCATAGTCATTATGCATCTATTGGCACTAGTTTGATTGAAATATGGGAAATCTACCAAAATCTATCTGATTTTCAATTCACGTGGTCGTCATTGGAAAAACCCTAAAACTATTAATTTTAAATCGACAATAACTCCATTTTTCAGACTCCAATTTGGATTATTTTTTTTTTGAACTTGAGTATTTTTCAAGAGGAACTCAAATATTAGCTAGCTTATTTAGATTTTACATACAAAATTTTATAAATGGATTTGAATACCCATTAGATTACTAAGAGGGTGGGTGAATCAGTAATAGCGTAATTATAATCTTTTTTCTCCAAATAATCCAAGTGTTATATCAATGTAGAATTATTATCCAATAATGAGGAATAAGAAAAGAACAATCACACACATACACAGTACACGGGTGTTTTATGTGGAAACCCAAATCAGGAGAAAAGCACACAATCCTTTATCTTATATGTCTTGAAAAATTACATTCATTGGAAGCACCAACTTCCTTTGTTTTCCAGTTGCAACTGAAAGGAGGCTCCAACCCCCTAGTTTATCAGGCTACAACCTAAGGGAATATCCAACTCCCCAATTCTATGCATACAACCACAAGGAGGCTACAACCCCTTATGTTCTTCAGCTACAACTGGAAGGTGGCTACAACCACCTGTCCTTGCCCCGTCCAACCTCCCTGAAGTAAAAGTAGAATGATGGAACCACTGTCACACTATCACTGTGAGATATACCACTGTAAAAATGTACCAATAAATCTGAACCATGAATCAACCATGCATCAACCTGTACTTCAACCTGTAATCAACCTGTACCATAAACTAGTGCATCAACCATGCACCAACCTGTACCAAAAAATCTGTAATCAACCTGTACCATAAACAAGTGCAACCAACCATGTACCAAGTAAGTACCAATCATGTGTCAAGTACTCATCAACTAGGACTCATCGATATGTACCAACATCATCAACTATACATCTCATGTATGTGTCAGCTCATCAACTACTTGTCTCAAGCATGTACCCAACTTGTACCTCAACCAAAATCCCTCATCAATTTCATCATCAAAATATGATTTGTAACTATGTAATAGACCTGGTGTATATGATCACCTTCCTGCAAACTGTCCTTGACTTTAACAATAAGAGACTAGCATTTTCATCAAACGTTTCTTTAGTCTCACAAGACTAGTTTTGGATTAGACAACAACCCTACCTTGAAATAATCATAACTTTGTACCTATAATGAATAAAGATATGAAAATGATACACAATGTTCTTCAGTGTGTTTTATTCAATTCCTCCAGGTGTCACTACTTGGAACCTCTCGTAAAAGGAGTTATGGAAAAAATGTCACACCTTGCTGAATTCTGGCTTATTCTAGAGAGAGACCTTGTAGAGAGTTCCCCGAAAGGAATATTTCTTGAATTGATATTAAAATGTTACACAACATACTACAGAATATACTCTAACCAACACATTTAGTCTTATGGAATTTGGATCTGTTATGAAAAAGTTATGACGTTTTTACCCGAAACACTTGTTTTTTACTAGTTTCATGACTAGCCACAAACACTATTTTCCACAGAGTGTAACAGTTAACTCCAAAAATAAAACGACCCACAAGATGAATTTTTTACCACATATAATTGGATATGTTTCCTCAATGGAATAGCAATTTCACAGTCTGAATCATTCTAGAAAACAATTTATTGCGAAAATGTTGAGATGACCTGAAAAAAAAAACATACCTTAGAAAACATCATCAAAAGAATTTATCCTTCCTTGAATTCCGACCTTCTTTTCTTCACTTTACTGAAAAATTCAGCTTAGATATCCTTTGGTTACCTAAGACACCTATAGGTATTCAATATTCTCAAGTGTGTCTTAAATGAGAGAGCCTTGCCTCTTATTTATACTCTCCAAGTAGCTTCCTTAAAAACATCTTCTAGGTCACT
>JZKD02S2202857.1:28670-39900 GCA_000966675.3 Picea glauca
AAGTGGGCAAAGTGACCTAGAAGATGTTTTTAAAGAAGCTACTTGGAGAGTATAAATAAGAGGCAAGGCTCTCTCATTTAAGACACACTTGAGAATATTGAATACCTATAGGTGTCTGAGGTAACCAAAGGATATCTAAGATGAATTTTTGAGTAAAGTGAAGAAAAGAAGGCCGGAATTCAAGGAAGGATAAATTCTTTTGATGATGTTTTCTAAGGTATGTTTTTTTTTTTAGGTCATCTCAACATTTTCGCAATAAATTGTTTTCTAGAATGATTCATACTGTGAAATTTCTATTCCATTGAGGAAACATATCCAATTATATGTGGTAAAAAATTCATCTTGTGGGTCGTTTTATTTTTGGAGTTAACTGTTACACTCTGTGGAAAATAGTGTTTGTGGCTAGTCATGAAACTAGTCAAAAACAAGTGTTTCGGGTAAAAACATCATAAATTTTTCATAACATATCCAAATTCCATAAGACTAAATGTGTTGGTTAGAGTATAGTCTGTAGTATGTTGTGTAACATTTTAATATCAATTCAAGAAATATTCCTTTTGGGGAACTCTCTACAAGGTCTCTCTCTAGAATAAGCCAGAATTCAACAAGGTGTGCCATTTTTTCCATAACTCCTTTTACGAGAGGTTCCAAGTAGTGACACCTGGAGGAATTTCATAAAACACACTGAAGGACATTGTGTATCATTTTCATATCTTTATTCATTATAGGTACAAAGTTATGATTATTTCAAGTTAGGGTTGTTGTCTAATCCAAAACTAGTCTTGTGAGACTAAAGAAACGTTTGATGAAAATGCTAGTCTCTTATTGTTAAAGTTAAGGAAAGTTTGCAGGTATGTGATCATATACACCAGGTCTATTACAGAGTTACAAATCATATTTTGATAATGAAATTGATGAGGGATTTTGGTTGAGGTACAAGTTGGGTACATGCTTGATACAAGTAGTTGATGAGCTGACACATACATGAGATGTATAGTTGATGATGTTGGTACATATTGATGAGTCCTAGTTGATGAGTACTTGACACATGATTGGTACTTACTTGGTACATGGTTGGTTGTACTTGTTTATGGTACATGTTGATTACAGATTTTTTGGTACAGGTTGGTGCATGGTTGATGCACTAGTTTATGGTACAAGTTGATTACAGGTTGAAGTACAGGTTGATGCATGGTTGATTCATGGTTCAGATTTATTGGTACATTTTTACAATGGTATATCTCACAGTGATAGTGTGACAGTGGTTCCATCATTCTACTTTTACTTTAGGGAGGTTGGACGGGGCAAGGACAGGTGGTTGTAGCCACCTTCTAGTTGTAGCTGAAGAACATAAGGGGTTGTAGCCTCCTTGTGGTTGTATCCAGAGAATTGGGGAGTTGGATCTTCCCTTAGGTTGTAGCCTGAGAAACTAGGGGGTTGGAGCCTCCTTTCAGTTGCAACTGGAAAACAAAGGAAATTGGTGCTTCCAATGAATGTAATTTTTCAAGACATATAAGATAAAGCATTGTGTGATTTTCTCCTGATTTGGGTTTCCACGTAAAACACCGGTGTACTGTGTATGTGTGTGATTGTTATTTTCTTATTCCTCATTATTGGATAATAATTCTACATTGATATAACACTTGGATTATTTGGAGAAAAAGGATTATAATTACGCTATTACTGATTCACCCACCCTCTCAGTAATCCAATGGGTATTCAAATCCATTTATAAAATTTTGTATGTAAAATCTAAATAAGCTAGATAATATTTGAGCTCCTCTTGAAAAATACTCAAGTTCAAAAAAAAAAAAAACCAAATTGGAGTCTGAAAAATGGAGTTATTGTCGATTTAAAATTAATAGTTTTAGGGTTTTTCCAATGACGACCACGTGAATTGAAAATCAGATAGATTTTGGTAGATTTACCATATTTCAATCAAACTAGTGCCAATAGATGCATAATGACTATGAAATTTCATAATTGTCATCATAATAGCAATTCTGATCAATATTAAGGGACTTGTGATCATTTCAAATTAGTTTCCACAAAACCCTCACCACTTAAAGGACCTCCATTGAAAAATAGTTATTTATTCATAAACCCTAGTTCTATTTTGGGGTTAAGAAAGCAAGATGCATTCTATACTAAAATATGATGGTCCTTATATTGAAGAATACATAGAAGAAAGAAAGTCAACATGGAGAAGGCATTGGAGATATTGGTTAAAATCTAATTTAATAGATGACACTACCATATGGTGGAAGTTTCTTAACGATGACAAGATGAGTGCACTTTCAAATGAAGCTCATTATCACATGAACTTGTCAGAGTCCTATGGGTTTGTGGTTTCTACCTAAGTCTATAGTTTTCCCCTGTCTCTATCATTTTCGCAGGTTGAGTCTTGAAGTTTTTCCCCCTTCGGCTGATAAAATCGTTTTCGGTTTTCCCTTGTTCGTTTGTGCGCCCTGGTCTCCTTGTTTTCTCAACTCGAAGCTAGTCATCCAAATCCTTGATCGTGTAGGATGCAACCATGAACACAAAGCATGGCTTTCTTAAAACAGTCTGTTTCGAGATTGAAGCTTAAAAGTTGCGGGAAATTTTAATCTTTCAGCGGGGGAGATTCCAGGAGTAGTTCGAATCAGCGGCTCATGGGAATTCGAAAGTTCAAATTCGCACGAAGTATAGTGCCATAGAATAAGGTCCAAAGACCAGAGGCCCATAATGAGCATGAGTCGTTGATATCAAGGTGGACAGGTGGCATCCAATCCAAGTGTTTATAGAAATGAGGTTCCGGAGTTTCAAAGTGAGAAGTGCATAAAACTTCCAGAGAGTCGAAGCCCAAACTCCTGAAGCAATCATGGACCATTGATCTCAAAAATAGCAGGGAACCATTGATCTTAGCGGGAGTGCCTCCAAAGGTCCCAAAGGCCCGAAGTGTCGAAGTGCCCAGAGACCCAAAGTGGATCTCGGCCTTCCATTCAATAAGACATGCATCATTAGATCCATGGCTCCGAGTAAAAGCACTTGAAAGCCTAGGTTTGAGTTTTGATTCTCCCGGAGCACGGAGACCCAGAATGGATCTCAGTCATCCAATTCAAAGAGCCACATGTCGCTAGATTCATAGCTCTGGGTAAAAGCACACTAGGTAAACAAGAGCTAGCCCCCAAGCCCTGGAGAGCCAAATGCATGTCAATTATCAGCACAGATAGGTGACACCCTTATAGTTTTGACACGTGGCACTCTTTTCAAGTATTCTTAGACACGCCTCCAACCTGTTTTCAAGTGAAACATGTTACCTCTCCATCCGTGACACATCAGCATGGTGACATCTGGCCTCCATGTCAAATCATCCTCTCGGAGGTGTTATTGTTTAGCGCCAAAAGTAGCACCCCACCCCAAAGCACACTTTTGGCAGATCCTAAAGTTGGTGGGTGAGTAATCTTGGCAGTGGTGCCAAATCTAGTCAGTGCACCCAGATCTTAGATCGTGACCAGATCAATGGCCACAATCTATTGTTAGGACACAACATGCTCGGGCGATATTTTTCTTGAGCGGTCCCGCAATGGAAACCATGGTATGGAGAAAATACTACGTGGTGAAATGTGATGGATTGTGGGCCAAAAAGCAGTCTAAACCCAAACCACCTCTGAGCAGCCCCACAATTTCATGTTTATATGGCATCTTATATGAGAGCAGCAAGTGGTTGTGCCTCTGAGCATTAAGTCTCGTTCAATCTCCAAGGAAAAGCAGTTAATGGAAGGTAGGTTTGGTGGTTGAAACCTCGGCTCACCCCAATAATGGAAGGCATGGAAGGCCCGACCGTGGGGACTCAACCGTTAGCCCATGGTACCCTAGTGAGAAGATTTCCTTGCAGACCCATGTTGATCTGAGCTTGCATCTGATGGGGGGACACACATTTTGTTTGATAGAAGAAGCCGTCAACGCAAATTTTATATTGTAGTGATTAGATAAGACTCCTCATAGTCGGGGACTATTCTGAGTATAAATAAATGGTTTTTATATTTTGTTATGGTTGTCAACTGGTTGAGCAGAGCTCCCTATTTTGTAATGTTTTGATGCCATAACTATTCTCTGGTTATGTATAAGATTTGAGACTTTCAGATTAATAAAATTCAACCTCTTTTCATCTCTTTGTAAAAACTGTGCTAAAACACTCGAGCGTGGATGATCTAGTCGAGGGTTGTTATGTTGTTGTAATGTAGGTTTGATTGCAGTGGTATCATGACCAATTTTAGTCATCTTCCTTGCGATATTTTTCCCTCTTACATTGAATGGATCGGGCATGGAGAATTCAGTCGAGTTGTTGTAGCTACATGGTGATGTAGGTTTGATCATCGTGCTATTGTGACTGTGTTGTTTGGACATATTTTAGTGTTTGGAACTTGAGCTTAAGTGTGATCTTGAGTCTGAGTTTTTCTTCTCCAAGTTGCCTGAAGGGTTGATGCCCATAGTAGTCTTTTCCACCTTTCTCACTAAGTCTTCCCTCTTCTCACACTCAAACTCAATTCACTGACTGAAGTTAGTTGTGGCCCTCACTTCCCTGTACATTTCTTGTCCAGCTCTGTGTTGAACATCATTCATATATTGAGTTTTGTCCATTGACCTCCACTCATATAAACCAAACATACACCAAAAAATCTGATGGGTACTGGGCTTATCCTCCTGCAATCTGAGCGTGACTCTCAGTTCTAATATTCATGGCATCGTTGCCGGGGAACAAATTGAAGACTTTTCCCTGGGTAGAACGAAAACGAGCTTCTGATTCTGAAGGTGCATAAGATATCAGAACCATTGAAGATTACATTTGCACCTGGCGAATCCACTGTGTTGACTCCAATGTTTCGGTTGTGGCTGCCTCTAGCACACACGATCTGACCCAGAGAACTTTTTCGAGAAGGATTTTAGCAGTCGCTTTCTCAGCTTGAAATTTCCCTGGGAGATTGACAACGATAAGATCTAGTCTTTGATGGTGAACAAAGACCAGACACATTCAGACTGCATATCATTCACCTAGAGACTCCATGATTAAAGGATTGATTGGTGACTCCACTGGTTCAAAATGGAAAGAATCTTGGCTTGAAGGTTTTCTCCTTTTAATTTTTCTGTTGTTCCTGGTTTTCCTAATGTTGTCCCTACTCCAAATGAATGGGGTGATTATTTTCCCATATTTAGAGAGAGTAAAGAGGACAACCCTGCTCAACATCTTCATGAGTTTCATGAACTCATGAATCAGTGGGAGATACATCATGAATATGTATTAATGAAGATGTTCATATTCTCATTATCAGGAGATGCTCGTTAGTGGTATCACTCCTTACCCCCTGCCAGCATCTCCTCCTTACAAGAATTTCGTGCGGCTTTCAATAAGTATTGTCAAAAATATAATTCCTCTAAGTTAATCTGTCATAACTGTTGTGATGAGTATAGAGATGGTGTTTAGGACATAGTTAGTTCTTGTGAAAGCTGTGAGGATGAGGGACATCCCCCAGAGGAGCTGATACAATCACTTTCTGCAAGTATAGAGGAATTGAAGGCAGATTTTGCTCCCCGCTCTTATGAAGAAAATACAGAGGATATTTTGGTCCTGGAAATAGATGTTCTTGGTAACCCTGCTTATAATGAAGAAGTGATTTCGGATACTGACCAAGAACAAACAACTTTTGACGTATATCCCAACAAAGATGACGAAGAGTCGAGATTTTCCATGGTTCCTATTTATAGTGATTGTGAAACTGATCTTGGGGAGAGCCATGAAGGAGAAAAGGAGGAGCCACATCTCTTGACTATCTTGAATCATATTTTTGCCCCTTTCAATTTCTCAGCCATATATGGTTATCCACATCCAGTGCTAGATAGAAATGAATGGGATGATTATCTTCTGATATTAAGAGGAAGTGAGCATGACGATCCCGGTAAGCACTTATTCAATTTTCATAAATGCATGCTTGAGCATGACTTTGTTCACGAGGATGTCGTGATCAAGATATTCAAATTTTCTTTGGAGGGATATGCTCGTGAATGGTGTAAATCTCTCCCTGCTACTAGTATCCATTCTTTGAAGGATTTTCACGATGCTTTCAATGTATATTATGAGAAGAGTTACCTGTCTCATCTTATTTTGGGTGACTGTTGTAAGAAGTTTTCATTCTACATCCAGCATATGATAGAGTCTTTCTCGTGTGATGAGTCTGGTGAAGATTTGATTAAAAGATAAAGTAAGGACAAGAGAGAGTATTTTTCAGTTGTGGATGAAATATTTTCTCTTTCTATTTCCCAAGAAGAAGGCCTTCCAGATATGATTGATGATAGCGTTGATGACTGCATAGCCATAGATGCATTATATTTTGCCCTTGGTACACCTGTTGTCTCAGATTTAAAAGAAGAGATGGTTGTGGAGGAGGATTATTCTCTTTTCCTTCAAGAGGTTCCCCATGATGTATTTTCACCTGGGTTTGAAGAGAAGAATATAGAGGTTTCTCATTTTCCTTTGCAAGATAAAAGAGTTATGTGCTCACCTACCCCTGAAGAGTATTCAGAAGAAAAAAGCATAGGCTTCCAATATTCTTATGAAAGTGAAATCTCCTACCAAGAGAAGCATGATAGAGAGAAATATCCATCCATGGATATACATGAAGAGACTTCCTGCTCTTAGCTAGCAGATGTTATCGGAGCAAGCAAAAGAGAAATGGAGGAGATAAAGGTGCAGTTTATCTCCTGTCTTAAACCTAAAAATGAACAAGTATCACCTGGGATCAGCCGACCCGCATCAGTCCTCTACCCACATGTACACTCCAAGAACATCAAACAATGGGTGAGTAACCATGAAGAGCGGGAGGTAATTTCTTACCAGTCGCGCTTTCCTGATTATAAATTTTGTGACCTTGTGGGGTTATATATGGAACTATGCTTTCCAAAAGCATTGGAGCCTGCAAAATTGTTCATATTGTCATCATTTGGAGGTATTTCCAGTGTTCGAATACATGTTTCCTTTATGTTGCCATAATTACCTTAACGTTTATGGATTATTTGTAGTAAAGAGAAGAATTATATTATCGAACAATCTGGGTGGATATGGTGGAAGTTTGCTTTCACCTAATTCTTTGTAAAAATTAGTTAGCCTAGGATTGTACATAAATAAGATCTTTATGGAGCATGTGTGTTTGTTTTCCTTTTTTATAAGTATAATAGTATACATGTCGGCCTTCAGCGAAATGGTTTGATCTTGACTCCATAACCCAACAACTAAGGCACTTGAACTACTTGTTCTTGGCAGCTCGCAGGGAGCATGCCATCCCCTGTGGAACCAAATATTATCACATGAACTTGTCATAGTCCTATGGATTTGTGGTTTCTACCTAAGTCTGTAGTTTTTCCCTATCTCTATCATTTCCGCAGTCTGAGTCTTGAAGTTTTTCCCGCTTCGGCCAATAAAATCGTTTTTTGTTTTCCTTTGTTCATTTGTGCGCCCTGTTCTCCCTGTTTTCTCAGCTCGCATCCAGTTGTCCAAATCCTTGATTGTGTAAGTCACAACCATGAACACAAAGCGCGAATTTCTTGAAATATTTTTATTTGAGATTGAAGATTAAAAGCAGCGGGAAATTTTATCTTTCAACGGGGGAGATTCCAGGAGCAGTTTGAATCAGCGGCTCACATGAATTCAGAAGTTCAAAGTCACACGAAGTATAGTGCCAAAGCAGAAGGTCAAAAGACTGAAAGCATGGAGAGAGCATGAGTCATTGATATCGAGGGGGGCAGGTGGCATCCAACCCAAGTTTTCAGAGAAATGAGCTTCGGGAGTTTCAAATTGAGAAGTGCATAAAAATTTTAGAGAGCCAAAGCCCGAAATCCCGAAGCAATCGTGGACCATTGATCTCAAAATCAACAGGGAGTTGTTGATCTTAGAAGCATTGCCTCCCCAAGGTATCGAAGGCATGAAGTGTTGAAGTTCCCGGAGACCCGAAGTGGATCTCAGTCATCCATTCAAGAAGACATGCATCATCAGATCCATGGCTCCGAGTAAAAGTAATTGGAAGCCCAAGTTTGAGTTTTGATTCTCCCAGAGCCCGAAGAATCAGAGTGGATCTCGGTCATGCAATTCAAAGAGCCATGTGTCGCCAGATCCATAGCTCCGGGTAAAATCACAACAGGTAAATAGGAGTTAGCCCCCGATCCCTAGAGAGCCAAATGCATGTCAGCTATCAGCACAGACAAGTGACACCCTTATAATTTTGACACGTGGCACTCTTTTCAAGTATTCTCAGACACAACTCCAGCCATTTTTCAAGTGACAATTGTTACCTCTCTGTCTGTGACACATCAACATGGTGACATATGGCCTCCATGTCAAATCATCCTCTGGGAGGTGTTATTTTTCAACGCCAAAAGTAGCACCCCACCCCAAAGCACACTTTTGGAAGATCCTAAAGTTGGTGGGCGAGTAATCTTGGCGGTGGTGCCAAATCTAGTCAGTGCGCCCAGATCTCAGATCGTGATCAGAACAGAGACCACAGTCTATTGTGGGGACGCAACATGCTCGGGCGATATTTTTCTTGAGTGGTCCCGCAATGGAAACCATGGTATGGAAAAAATACTACATGGCAAAATGTGATGGATTGCGGACCCAAAAGCAGTCTGAACCCAAACCACATCTGAGCAACCCCACAATTTCATGTTTATATGGCATCTTATCCAAGAGCATAAAGTGGTCGCACCCCTGAGCATTAAGTCTTGTTCAATATCCAAGGAAAAGCAGTTAATGGAAGGTAGGTTTGGTGGTTGAAACCTTGGCTCACCCCATACATGGAAGTCATGGAAGGCCCAACCGTAGGGACTGAACCGTCAGCCCGTGGTACCCCTACGAGCAGATTTCCCTGCAGACCCATGTTGATCTGAGCTCGCATCTGACAGGGGGAGCACGTTCAATATAACAAAAGAAGTCGTTGACGCAAGTTTTGATTGTAGTGATCAGATCACACTCCTGATAGTCAGGGATTGTTTTGAGTATAAATATATAGTTTTTATATTTTGTTATGGTTGTCAACTGGTTGAGCAGAGCTCCCTATTTTGTAATTTTTTGATGCCAGAACTATTCTCTGGTTATGTATAAGATTTGAGACTTTCAAATTAATAGAAGTCAACCTCTTTTCATCTCTTTGTAAAAAATGTGCTAAAACACTCGGGCATGGAGGATCCAATCGAGGGTTGTTATTTTTTTGTAATGTAGGTTTGATTGCAGTAGTATCATGACCAGTTTTAGTCAGCTTCCTTATGATCTTTTTCCCTCTTACATTGAATGGCTCAGGCATGGAGGATTCAATCAAGTTGTTGTAGCTACATGGTGATGTAGGTTTGATCATTATGTTGTTGTGACTGTTTTGTTTGGACATATTTCAGTGTCTGTAACTTGAGCTTAAGAGTGATCTTGAGTCTGAGTTTTTCTTCTCCAAGCTACTTGAAGGCCTGATGCCCATAGAATTCTTTTCCACCTTTCTCACTAAGTCTTCCCTCTGCTCACACTTAAACTCAATTCACTAACTGGAGTTAGTTGTGGCCCTCACTTCCCTGTACATTTCTTGTCCAGTTCTGTGTTGAACATAATTCATATATTAAGTTTTATCCATTGACCTCCACTCATATAAACCAAACATGCACCAAAAACGCTGATGGGTACTGGTTTATCCTCTCGCAATCTGAGGGTGACTATCAGTGCTAACATTCATGGCATTTTTTTCGAGGAATGAATTAAATACTTTTCCCTGGGTAGAATGACAATGACCTTCTGATTCTTAAGGTGCATCAGATATCAGAACCATTGAAGATTGCATTTGCACCTAGCGACTCCACCGTGTTGACTCCACTATTTCGATTGTGGATACCTCTAGCACACCCGAGCTGGCCCAGAGAAATTTTTTGAGAGGGATTTTAGCAGCTGCTTTCTCATCTTGAAAGTTCCCTGGGAGATTGACAACGATCAGATCTGGTATTTGATTATGAACAAAGACCAGACACATTCAGAATGCATATCATTCACCTGACGAATCCATGATTAAAGGATAGATTGGTGACTCCACTGGTTCGAAATGGAAATAATCTTGGCTTGAAGGTTTTCTCCTTTTAATTTTTCTATTGTTCCCGGTTTTCCTAATGCTGTCCCTACTCCAAATGAATGGGGCGATTATTTTCCCATATTTAGAGAGCGTAAAGAGGACAACCCTGCTCATCATATCCATGAGCTTCATGAACTCATGCATCAGTGGGAGATACATCATGAATATGTATTAATGAATATGTTCATTTTCTCATTAGCAGGAGATGCTCATTAGTGGTATCACTCCTTACCCCTTGCCAACATCTCCTCCCTGGGAGAATTTCATGTGGCTTTCAATAAGCATTGTCAAAAATATTATTCCTCTGAGTTAATCTATCATAACTATTGTGAGGAGTATAGAGATGGTATTCAGGACATAGTTCATTCTTGCAAAATATGTGAGGATGAGGGACATCCCTCGGAGGAGCTGATGGAGCTGATACAATCACTTTCTGCAAGTATAGAGGAATTGAAGGTAGATTTTTCTCCCCGCTCTTATGAAGAAAATACAGAGGATATTCTGGTCCTGGAAACAGATGTTCTTGGCAGCCCTGCTTATGATGAAGAAGTGATGTCGGATATTGACCAAGAACAAACAACGTTTGACAGATATCCCAACGAAGACGACGAAGAGCCGAGCTTTTCCATGGTTCTTTTTTATAGTGATTGTAAAACTGATCCTAGGAAGAGCCATGAAGGAGAAAAGGAGGAGCCACATCTCTCAGCTATCTTGTCTTAGAGTTTTTCCCCTTTCAATTTCTTAGCCATATCTGTTTATCAACATCCAGTGCTGGATAGAAATGAATGGTATGATTATCTTCCAAGATTCATAGGAAGCGAGAATGACGATCTCAGTAAGCACTTATTCAATTTTCATAAATGCATGCTTAAGCATGACTTTTTTCATGAGGATGTCTTGATCAAGATGTTCAAATTTTCTTTGGAGGGAGATGCTCGTGAACGGTGTAAATCTCTCCCTACTGCTAGTATCCATTCTTTGAAGGATTTTCATGATGCTTTCAATGCATATTACGAGAAGTGTTACCTATCTCATCTTATTTTGGGTGACTATTGTAAGAAGTTTGCATTCTACATCCAGTAGATGATAGAGTCTTTCTC
>JZKD02S2202879.1:0-28426 GCA_000966675.3 Picea glauca
AAACTCATTCAAAACAACTTCAAACAAAAGAAAACCTCTACCCACTCCCTCCCAAACCCTGAAACAATTAAATTTTTCATATTTGTGTATTTAATAGTAAACCAGGCCAGTCTCAATTCCCTATCGATTTGACTCTTAATCGGTTCTAGTCTTGGTCCCCGTCCCATTTCTATTTCTTGCAATTTTTCTTTCGAGTTACAGTCTACTATAGGGACGCATGGATATGAAACCCTACAGATCATTACCTTTTAAACGAAATCTTGATCTGAAAGAACCCATAAATGGTAAATATTTCAAATAACGGAAAAATAAAGAATGGAAAAAAAAACGAAATAAACCCTACAATATTCCCTATTCCATCGAATAACAAGATCATATAAACACATTCAAACTCTGCTTAAGGAATTTTGGAATGGAAAACTTCACATAGAAAACTCACCAGGGAGAACTTTGCGACCTTCAAAAAACTTGGAGGGTGAACTCGACTTTTCTCGTTATTTTCTAAATGACAAACAACATTCGTGAAAATTCCAGGAGGGCAAACTGTGTTCCCTGCACCTTTCCCAAGTTTTCTTGGGAGAATGTGGATTTGAAGCGCGAAGGATTGAATTTTCTTGGGCGAATGTGGATTTGAAATGTAGAGGGTCAAATTCTTATGGGCAAATGCGGACTCGAACTACAGAGCGCAGAGGGCTAAATATTCCAATGAATTAAAAGAATTAAAAATACAATTGGTGAATAAGTTAAGTATTTATCCATTAAATATATTTTTGGGGCTAAACTTCATAAATTTCATAAATCATTATATTATAAAAATTTCGCCCACTTGAAATTTTAGGGCCTAAAATTTTGCCCAATGGCGAAATTTTGCCCCTAAAATTATCTATGGTATTGGTGCTGAGTGATAGGCTCATGAACATTTTCTTCCTATTATACATTTTTTTTTATATGTTGTGTATGTGATTTCATGTATGAATTGAAGTCTGAGAGGGAGAGGGAATGAGTTTCAATTGTTTCTCTATTTGAGCCAGAGAATTCCTACAAGGAGTGTAGTTGAAGTGTCCACAAGGAGTGCATTGACAAAGGGTTCAGATAGAGATAGTTTTTGTTCTCATTCATCCAGAAGTGCAGTTGGGCACAAGAGCCATGCAAGGAGTGCGCATGTCGGGTAAAAGTCTCAGGGTTGTGAACCTGAGTGAAGCATTTGACAGACTGATGCTACAGGTGTGTGCAGAGTCAAGTGACTTCAACACTTCGACGTTGTTGAAGGTTTTCCGCAAGGAGTGCGTGCAAGAGTTTTCTTGAAGGACTTGAGGTCGTGGGGAAAAGCTCAAGAGGGATAGGACATTCGAATTTGTTGAAGGATAGCGTAGAAAAGTTGTGCCTTGAAGGTTGGAAAGAAGCATCGCAAGTTTGCACGTAGGTGGATAAGTTATGTGGAAGAACACTTAGTCATTTCATGGATTGCATAAGGAAGAATGGACGGTCGATATCTTCCAAGGAAAATCATCGAATCACTGTGAGATATTGGATCTCGTGGGGGTGCAGGGGGATACTGCAGATATTCCCATAGTGTTTAAAGCTCAGAAGGGGCAGATTCGTTGATCCAAGCCAGCCAGGGGAGTTGGATTATTCACGAAATCGCCTATCGGGATTTTGTAAGAAAGGAATCGAAGATTTGGTAATGGGAGTCACGAAATCATGATACACGATATCTCGACGGCTACAAGTACAGTGGGAGGCCATAGGAGTTGGTGGTGGACAGGTAGCACACTATATCAGGGTTCGGGAAAAGTAAAGTCCCAAAACATTGGACATCAGGATTCACGATCCCGCGAAGTCTGAAATCCCGACGAGGTGACAAGACCGTTGAAAAGTCAAAGCCATGAGATCATCGGAGTTTCATCATATTGGGACTCAGGAGTCGGAGAACCGAGTTGCTCGACACCGTGAGTGCTGAGATCCCGATAGAGAAAGTCCCGACAAAGGAACGGAAGGGTCAGCATTGACTCATATCGGGTCTCTGAGACTTGAGAGTCCTACGCTTGATCACTGACCTCGCAAGATTGTGAAGTTTGATTCCCCGATAAGTAAAGAGAGGGGGAGTCGCGCAAAGAGATTTGTGGGTGCAGATTTCCCGATAGGGAAATAGAAGGACCGATTAGTGTTCCTCGGTCCGAGGAAGGAGAAGATCCTGTGAGAAGGCATGCCTACGGGTGCGACACTGCGTCACTAGTCCTCATAAGACCGTTGTCTTATCTCTTTCTGGATTTCCTTATTCGAAAGTCCGACCTCATATCCCCTGGACTCCCGAAATNGACTCAGGAGTCGGAGAACCGAGTTGCTCGACACCGTGAGTGCTGAGATCCCGATAGAGAAAGTCCCGACAAAGGAACGGAAGGGTCAGCATTGACTCATATCGGGTCTCTGAGACTTGAGAGTCCTACGCTTGATCACTGACCTCGCAAGATTGTGAAGTTTGATTCCCCGATAAGTAAAGAGAGGGGGAGTCGCGCAAAGAGATTTGTGGGTGCAGATTTCCCGATAGGGAAATAGAAGGACCGATTAGTGTTCCTCGGTCCGAGGAAGGAGAAGATCCTGTGAGCAGGCATGCCTACGGGTGCGACACTGCGTCACTAGTCCTCATAAGACCGTTGTCTTATCTCTTTCTGGATTTCCTTATTCGAAAGTCCGACCTCATATCCCCTGGACTCCCGAAATGCCGACTCCTGATTTCCCGAAATGCCTTTCCTTTCGGGGTTTAACCAAAAACCTCGATTGTTGCCATGTGTCCTCCTATGATGGATGGTTCTCGTCGCTTCACGATTTCGGGGTTTTCAATGCCGAAATGCTCCGACTTCTTGTCCTCGGAACTCCCGAAATGCCGAATTCTGAAATTCCGATGGACTCTCCCCTTTTCGACGTAAACACGATCAACGGTCGTGATCGTCTACTAAACCAACGGCTCTGGATCTCCCTCGAGACTTCAGGGTTTCAAATGTCGAAATGCCTTTATCTTCGATTCCCCCGATCTCTCGAATTTCGATTCCCGGTATGATGACAACTGGCCCCATAATAGAACCTTCCTCCTTATCAGGGTTTCAGACTTCGCAGTTCCAAAATGCAAGTGGTTCATGTCCTCAGGATTCACGATCTATCGAATCCTGATATGCCGATGGACTCTCCACTTTCGGGAATTTTTTCAAAGGTCTCGATTTCTGCCACGCATCCCTTCAAGATGGACGGCTCAAATCAGACCTCGGACTTCGCCAAATGCAAAGTAAAAAATTCTCACTTATGTGAGTTTTGGTGTTCGGATCTCCAAATTGGATGATCACGTGACACGTGTCTTTCTTTAGATCAACGACTATGATCCTTTTGTTGTTTCGAGACTCAAAAGGTATCAAACTCTTGGTCTCTAGACTTCTAAGATGTCGATGGCTCTTGATCTCTGCCACATGTCCAAACAGATGGACGGTTCTGACTTGTTTCGAGGTTTTCACTGTGGATTTACCCGATCTCTTGTCCACAGGACTTCCGGTATTTCGAACTCCAACACTTCGATACCTCGATACCTTTCTGGACCTTCGCTCGGTTTGATAGGATTTAAAACTCGTGCAACTCCTTTCAGATCGAACGACTGATGGGTAACTATGTGAAGATTCGACGGTTCACAATATCCTAAGCTTGCACCTTGGAAACCTAGTTGTAACCTCCTCGCTTCTTTGTCAAATCGGATGGCTGACAGGATTTCGCTAATTCTCTATAGAAAATTCTGACCGTCTATTTCTTCCCCCTGAACTTCTATGCATTCCTTCCCAGATTTGGAAGAATTTCAAATTCTCAAGGGCCTTGACCTTTTCTCTGTTTCTGCGAGCTCCACGATCGTGAGTTCTCGCCTGGGAGCCTATGAAAACACTGCCCCTCCTGAGCTTTTCCTTTGAATCTTCAACGGATTCTGCGATTTCTGTGCCTCCGTAGAGACTTCGCGCACTAAAGTGCTATCTCTTCTGAGCTTCTCCAAATACTCAAACCCCTAAGGAAATAAATCCTTCTTCTTTATCCCTTAGATGGAGAATGTAATGCCCTCCTGGCTACGCTTCTGCTCAAACAACCTCTTGCTGAGACTTTCAGGGTATTCAACAACCCTATAAAGGTCCCTCAGTGGATTCTTCCTCCAAAATACATAACTCAACCGAGTTCTCTTCCTGTGCCTGTCTACACTCTACCTCATGCCCTCCTAACAGAGTTACATAGAACTCACAGCAGAGTTCTTCTATGCACTCCTTCCACCTGCTCAATGCCCTCTTGGCAGAGCTTCACAGAACTCCTCAGAGCTTCTGTATGCAACTGTGTTCTCCCTACACAGCCTTGCCTCCTGAGGTATTCAGTAACCTCGTAGGTCTTTCTTCTGAGTTGTTGATTTCAACTTCTATGCCCACCTAGCATGCCTCTGTCTGACTCCACAGAGTTCAAAAATGCACCCTTTGTGCACGGCTATCAGAACCCACAACGTTCTGTCACACCCTCCTAGTGTGAAGCCTCAAAGACCTCTCAAGCTTGAAGCCAAAACAACTCCTACAAATGCATAAACATAACATACATTCACAGCATATAAGAACACTCGCAGACATTCATTCAACACAAAAGTGTGCAGGAAAAACTGTTTTTTATATATTAAATGGAAAATGCTTGTTTGTACAAGGTGTTCCTGAGAACGACTTGTAACAAGGTCTCGACTCCTTCTTTTTTTCTCTCTACTCGCAGACTCTCTCTTCATTCTACTAATTCTTCTCTCCTTCTCTTCTCTCTCCTTCAAAATGAGATCCCCATTTAATTATTTACATGAGGGGGCTCTTAGAGCGCTTCCCTCCAATCTACCTACCCTATTCAATTACATTGAATGGGTTTACTAGTCCACAAATCGAATCTAGATTTCAGCCTTACAAACCTTAAAGGCCTACCTACTCTAGTGCTTGCACAAAGGCACAACTCCATGGCTCAACAACCTACAACATTAATTACATTCAAATTCAAAATTGAAGATGAAGGTGGCACCTCTCTTCATTCTTGAATGCATGCACTGACGTGGCTGGTTGGCTGATGTGGAGAGATTCTCCTGCATCAATAACCATGCCTCGACATTCTATTACATCAAATCCAAATTTTGCAACTAAAGAAGAAAACAATGGCTGAAACATCTAAGGATTTTGGGAAACCAAAAAAATTCCTTATCATAAATATGTTGTATGAAAGATAAAAAAATCCAATGTACTTGATTTATCTAAAGAGACTATAGAGATTGTATTGAGATCACCAATGCTTGAGGAACCTATAAAATATGGAAAATATTTTTTTATGCAAGAATACTTATCCTCATTGTTCTAAGGTAATCTATCAAATAACATATTTCTGAAGGTTAGAGGGGACCCATGAAGACAAAAGATTCATTGATTAACCAAAATATGCAATTATGTCTATCCCAAATAACATTTCCTACATCTTTTCCCAAGCTTCTCCAAATTGGAAAATTCCCCTTCATTGCTTTCCTCACTTTTTTTACATCATCCCAACTGCTAGATGCAACGTAAATGGTTAACAACAAAACACATGTTGTGGCATATTGTGGTTCTAGTTTGAAAGGAAATATGTTGCACATACACATCTAACTCAAGTCCTCTTCTAATTACAAATCCATGGATGTTCCTATTCTTTTCCAATGCCTCTAATGTTGCACATGCTTGCACAATATTAGGGATGATGGGTGTATCATGTTTCACAATTTCAAGTTTCTTTTGGATGATAAATTTCAAGGATGGTACAAGATCCATTTTGCACAAAACTTGAAATAATTGCAATATATCAACTCACATTCAACTTCTCACCTACCAATTTCATTTGAGGAAAGATTATTTTGTATTCATTTGATGAAAGAGTATTTGTATTATTTATGCAATTTTCATTTCACTATAGTATGTCATTGCTTTGGTTTAAGTCATAAGGGACTCCCACAACTAGAGAAATTAAGCATAAACCAACCTAATATTCAAGAAACAAGAGGATGAGTTGGGATAAAGTGAGACAATAGTGCCTCCAGGGGAAAGCAAACAAAATCCTCTATTTTTGATATCCCATCAAAGGAATAGGATCCCTTCCTACTAGATATACTTCCTATACATAATCAACAATCAATAGCGAGAGGAAATGGTTCGAGAATTCCTTTTAAGTGCAATGACTCCATCCCCCACAAATCTAAAGATTATTTGGGAGAAAGAGATGAACTTCCATAGGTAACATTGAAGGGATTTAACACATGTTCTGATGATAACATTGATCCAATGTACTCCTCTAAGGAAAACCCTCTTGACTTCATTTTTGTATACTATACAAGATGCAAGAGAGGTCTTTCCTAGGTCTCTAGGAACATAAATTCCGACTACAAGAGATCTATGAGAGTCCAAGGGATTTGATATAACCTTCTCTACCATTGATGTAGCTATCTGACTTCAAACTAGATAATGAATTTGATGACAATGAAATTAGTCATGGAGAAATTATTCATTTGCATAGGCTTGCAAATATCAAGGGGAGGTTCATCATGATCATACCATCTAGGCTCTAGCCTTGTTCAAGCCATAATCATTATTTTAAGGGACTCTATCAATTCATATTCTTAAGTAATGTTGCAATTACTAGGACATCAATTACATTTATCATTTCAACTAATACAACGTCTAGTGTTGTATCTAATGCTCTATATTTGACTTATGTAGATTTGGAAGTTCTAACTCTATGTTCTGTCTCTATCCCATCCAAACCTTAGGTTTGAACCATAGCTCTCATACAACTTTGTAACATACCCAAAACTATAAGTAGCATTAAGGAGGTGGGGTATCTAAATGTTTCTACTTAAATCACAACTTTCATGTCTCTTTTGAGATTGTGATAACATTCGACTCATCGAGAACTTTCCAATGACTGTACTCTTGCTTAAATATAAGTTTTGAGAAGGAATTTATTTCTCTCTAGAGTTTTCTTAGGAAACTTCTCTTTCCTAAATCATGTCATTATTCATACCAGGGACACACCATTGTATGGACACCCTCAAATTCCCATTTCCTTAGGCATGTTGCATCCTCTAAAATGTATCCTCGTGAGGTGTTTTGCACCATAAAAATAATGGTCCAACATATCACACTCTAAAAATATTTTTCATGCAATACTACCTCATTTCCCCTTTATTGCACTCGAATTCATTTTTTTTGTGCCATATCACTTGAGGAAAAAATTTCTATAGTGCGACAACTTGAGCATCTGTAACAATTTTCATTTCAAGCGACATATCAAACCAAAATTTTCTTTGCATGATACGCCACATCATGCCAACCTTTCTTTTCTTGCATCATAAGGCTTTACTTCACCCTTGCTTTCATTCCTTTACCATTTCATTAGTTCCCTACCCTTCAGTTTATCACATCCATGGAAATGTCGGGTTCTCACAACATTCCAAAAGAACATTTTGTTCTTGTGACATGTCGCATCCTTGGGAATTTGCGTCCAATGCCCCTTAACTCTTCCTCCTCCCTTGCTCTTCTTTTATTCCCTTTTTATTTCTTTTTCTCCTTCTCCTCTCCCTTATTGCATCTTAAAAAACTATCAACTCGGTGACATATCACACCAAAGGTATCTTCTTCTCAATATGTCATGCCCTCATACTTTTCCTAGCTATGACAAGCCTATCCCCACCCCTCTCCTCATTTCACACACTCAAAAAACTTCATAGGTGCGCGCACCGACAAAAAATGTGGTGCGATACATCGCACCACACAAATTTTTCCCTTGTGCTACATGTGGGTCTGACCAACTCCCTTCTCAATTTTTTTGATAGATATTGAAGTTTATACCATATGGCACGAAGATATTTTTCATGCGATATAGGCTGTATTGCATAAAAAAATATCATCATGTGATACATACAAAAACAAATTACCAAATTTTCCTTAAAGTTTCTCATTTTTCTACCTAAGTGATTCCCCGTGGTAGGGCACCTTCCTGAAGCCCTTCTTTTGGCTTCTCTAGTGAATAAAAAGGGCTCCAAGCCCTAAATATATTTCTTCTTAATAATTAGAGTTTCCAACAAAAACAATTAATAAATAACACTTTTATCATCAACAAGTCAAATACTATATAGAAATAGAAACCATCATTTGCATTTTACATGCAACACTACCATCAATTAACAAGAGAATAACCGCATTGTTTCCTAAGTCTTCATTCAAATGTCACACAATAAGAACATACTCATTTTCCAACAAGGACTCGAAAATAAAATCATTCATCCACAAGCCAATAAACTTTGGCACATATTCAAGAACAAATTTCATTTCGTCGGAATGATGTGTTCATAAGCAATGACCAATAAAAATAACATTTTTTTTAATGCTTACATGGCCATCTCAACAAAATGCCATCAATTAAACATAGGAAATTATCGTTCATTACCCAACTTCCAAAAGCATAGAAATATGAAGAAAAACACTCAATGGTATAGTTAAAACATAGTCAATCAAATCACCGTAAAACAATAAATATCCAAATACTACAGTACTTTTGGGTTTTATATAAAGTGTTATGTTCTTTGAATGAAGAATAGCTTCTTGCAAGCAAATCCTTCACAACCACAATACCACATCAACAACTTTACCAAATACTAACACGACAAAGAATTACAAATAACGGGCATGAGAAGGAAGGAACAAACCTTGATTTAGGCCCCTTATACAAATCAAGAGAACATTAAATAGGTATTTAGCTCCACTTTTATACAACTCTTCATAAGAGTATAATATTGCCTATAACCCTAGAACTATATCATCTATACAATACAAGTGCAAAAGTACTCTACATCCCATAATTCAAACATGACCATTCAGGGCATTCAAGGTATGTATTTTACACAAGTTCACATGATAGTTATTGTTAATCAAATAACTAGTTGAGGTATGCAAAAGAAGAAAGATGTGTAAAGTAACAAGTCTCCAACATGCATCATGTAGTCGCTATACCCAAACATTTAACCAATAGAAAGTTCAGTAACCAACATGATTCACATCTCATATAATGAGCATAAAGAAAAAACTAGCATCCATTTACAGATTTTTAACGAACTAGGAGGTCATTGTTTTCACAAATGCACAAAAAGTAATTCCTTTCAATTATTTCATTTACTAAGAATGAAGCATAAAATAATAACACAGAATTGAGAACTTATCTATTCAACTAAGTTGTCTAGGAAAACTAACTGAGGGTTAGTATTTCTCCACCCAAACTTAGGCACAAATTCATTCTATCTTTCTACATCTAGCGACCCCTTAACCAAACCATTGTACCATAAGGGAGAAATTGGATGTCTCTCAACTATTGTGTTCATTTGGGAAACTCTCCAAGATAATTTCATTGGAAACTCCTCCTAGGCTTCTAGGACTCCCACAAATTCATGTTGTCTCCTCTGGTTGGGCCAACACAACACACGATAAATTTCCCCCTTCACTACTCCATAGTAACTCAAGGAACTCCTCCTTCAGTGCGCCCAACAAGCCCTCAAATTCATTGTCATGAGTTCCAAATGTGCCAAAGGTTTTCCACACCAATTTATAGCATAACACAACACAAGATAAAGTTTCCCCTTCACTGCTCCATAGTACCTCAAGGAACTCCTCCTTCAGTGTGCCCAACAAGCCCTCAAATTCATTGACCTGAGTTCCAAATGCGCCAAAGGGTTTCCACACCAATTTATAGCATGAAATTGTTGGTATTTATTCATTGGTTGGACTCTCCTATAGTAGCATTTGTCCCTCTCTTCTTTATATCTATTCTCAACATGTAACCCTGTACATCTATCCACTTGTGCACCTTTCCTCGTAAACACAACCTCCTCCATCCATGCAACTTTCCCTTCAATTCATGGGAAGAATTTTTAATGGAGAGGTTTCTAGAGGGTGATTTGACCAATCCCCTGCTCATGGTACTCAACCCATTCCTCTCATAATTGTGGAAGATGGTCCTTCCATCGACGACATCCAATGATTGGATTTTCATGTCAAAAAGGGAAATGGAGGATAATTTTTACAATTTAATTTGGACTTGCAAAAATAATGTGGCTAGGGATGTTGAACCCCTTCTTGGCCCATCACTATTCCCCACTTGTGGTATCATGGTCCCTAAAGGCACTCATGCATTAGTCAACTGGTAGCATTTTTCTTATTAGCTATGGGATTATTACATCATTTACATGTCCAAATCATCACAACATCATAATAAATTATCCATGTGATAATTAAAATAGTAATGAGAAAAATTAATTACATATTTAGTTATGGGATTAAAATGGATATGCTACACTAATGAGGTGTCATTTCTAGACTAAAACAAACTATTGCAATCTAAAATATTTCTTGGAACAACAATTATCCTCTCCCAAATAGAAAACATGGGATAGTAAAATGTTAGGCTACGATTATGAGATCATCTACAAGAAGGGAAAGGAGAACTTGGTAAGAGGAAGGCCCACTATTTTCTTTACCTTTACTAGTGCCCAATTGGATAGCGTAGGTATGCCAAGAATGGTTATAGGATGCCAAGATAGTGAAATTCTCCACTAGAAATAGAATGACCCACATGCACATTTGGGCTACACTTGGAAAAACCATGCACTCCTTTATAAAGGTCATATTCTTTTGGTCCAAAATTTAGCATTTAAATCAAGAGTGTTATCTAAATTACATTCTTCTCCCACAATAGGTCACACAGGGTTTCAAAAAACATATGAATGGATCAAGAGCACATTCTTTTTCAAACTCATGAAGAAAGATATTTGCACCATACTAGAAGAATGTGACACATTCCAACGACATAAAGGGGAAATGGTAAAGTCTTTGAGAGCATTATAACCTTTAAAAATTTCTTCCATGGTGTGGACTGACACTTCTATGGATTTCATTGTGGGGTTACCAAAATCAGGAAACAAATCAGTCATCATGGACATTGTTCATCACCTTTCTATGTATGTCTCACTTTGGTGCATTACAACATCATTTCAAGGCATCCACAGTCACACAAATATTCATTGATAATGTTTTTAAACTCCATGGCATGCCTACTTCAATTATGATAGAACATGATCCTACATTCACTAGTTATTTCTTCCAGAGTTGTTTCATCTTCAAGTTACCCAATTGAACCTCAATGCAAGCCATCAACCCCAAATACATAGTCAAACAAAGGTAGTGACCAAGTCTTTGGAAATGTATTTACTTTATTTTTCCTTGAAAAGGGAGGCCCAATTATTGCAATGGTTACCCCTTGTAGGATAGTGGTACAATACCACCTTTCCCATTGCCACAAAAATAATCCCCCATCAATGATATCCCAATCACCAAGATAATATAAGGTTCAAGAGTTTGACGAAACCTTGACAACTCGTGTTGACATTCTCCATACTCTCAAGGAAAATAGAATGAGGCAATAAGCTAAACAACATTATTTTGAGCGCTACTTTGAAGAAGGGGGTCATGTGTTCCTTCATCTCCAATCCTATACAAACCAAAGTTTTATGGATCCTATACTATACTCCAATGTATTAGGCTAATTGCTTTCAAATTAGTTATTCATCCCACTCTAAGATCCACACAGTCTTTCATGTGTCGAGCTTAAAAATGGTTTTTGAGTCAAATTGTAGTGTTCAAACCATCATCCCATAACAAGATGAGGAGGGTTCCATTTGGTTGCACCCTGAGAACTTTTTAAACAAAAGAGGGTGTTGATTGCACCAATTCACTATCCAGGAAGTCTTAATCCAATGGAAGGATGCACAACTCAAAGATGTCACACAAGAACTAGTTGCAATCCTCCAACGATTTCTTCATCTCCAACGTTGAGGACAACACTACTTTGTAAGGGTGAGAGCATGTTAGGGTTCCACCCTAACTCCCCATGATAGGTTGTTACTTTTGTACTGTGACAATCTATTACTTATTGTATTGTGACTATCTCTATTAAATAAGACCCACTATGGTACTTAGAGTGTGTGATCAATAAATGTAAGGTGACCTTGTAAAGAAGGTAAACTAGTTAGTTGTAGCCTCATTAATGAAAAACAAAAAACAAGTGAACATGGCTTCTTATTCAAAATATCAATAAAATTTTGTTTATTATTATTCTTTCAATACTTTGTTTTTGTTTTATTTGTTTATTTCAATTATATTTCCATTTATTTTGCTTTGAATATTTTATTTTAGCTATAAAAAATAGCACATAATGAATGTAAAATAACCCAAAACAGTCCATAAAAAATAATTTATTTTAGCTATTAAAAATTACCTAATAATGAATATAAAGTAACCATCCATATAAAAAAGAATAGGCCGTGAAACCAATATTAATGTGTAGAAAACCAAAACATTAAAATGTAAACACACAGCAGCTTCTTCCCGGTGTAGAAAACAATCCAGTAAAGCCCTAAATCGCATAAGCATGCACCACTGGCATCAAAAGGACGATGTCAATTTCTCTCCAACCGAATATGCCCAGTCGATAGTATACACCATTTATAGTGTACACCTTTTAGTTAAGAACATAACATTTTGATAAGGTTTTCATGTTCAAGGTCAATAAAACACAAAGGAGATGACAATAAATACTCACCTGCAGTGCTACATTGATTCGTTACGTTGTGTGATATATATTGTGTGATTTGAAATACCTAGATCCATTGTATAAATTCCAAAATATCATATACTTGACATAGCATTGTTTAGTGCATGATGCTGCAATCCTAACAAAAAAATATACCCACCATTCTGTGTTAGTCACAGAAATGCACATTCCTCACATTTATGGACATGGCAACCCAGTCATCCAAGCGACATCGCCCCTCATCACACTCACCAGCATCCTTTGGATTCTTCAGCATCCTCTGGATTCTTCGGTTATAGGCATTCCAAGGAAATCATACACCATTACTTTCCACCTCCACAATGTCCATAACCATGGAAAACAAATGAACAATCCGGACGGATGCTCCAACAGTTAATAACTCATCCCATGTAGAGAAATGTATCCATCTCGAGCACATCATCCACCCGAGACAAGCCCACCCTTCAACTATCCTATTCCCACCAAGAGGCTTTCAGACGGCTAGGCATGCACAATAAGGGCACCACGCCTGTAAACCACCCAAATCCCATCATGCCACAACTCCACTCTGGCCAAACAAACGTGTTGTACAGACTGGTACCAACATGCCAAACCCTTAAAGGCACCAGAACGTTGCATTAAACTGATAGTCAGAATCTGTACTGGTTGGCCTAATTATATATGTTATAGCAGTGCAATACTTTCATTTTCATGAGAAAATTAGATTTTATTAACTTTAGGTGAAGTTAATGTTTCTTACAGATTTGTTAGTTCAGGTTATGTTTTCATTGTTTGGCAGTTCAAATATGGATTCCCACCAAGAGGCTTTCAGACGGCTAGGTATGCACACTAAGGGCACCACGCCTGTAAACCACCCAAATGCCATCATGCAACAACTCCACTCTGACCAAACAAACATGTGGTACAGACTGGTACCAACGTGCCAAACCCTTAAAGGCACCAGAACATTGCATTACAATGATAGTGAGAATCTGTTCTGGTTGGCCTAATTATATATGTTATAGCAGTGCCATACTTTCATTTTCATGAGAAAGTTAGATTTTTTGAACTTTAGGTGAAGTTAATGTTTCTTACAGATTTGTTAGTTCAGGTTATGTTTTCATTGTTTGGCAGTTGAAATATGGAGATGGAAAGAGAAAAATTGAAAACAGCATATATGCTTACATCATGAATAAACCAAGAATCAAATATATGTGACAAAATTGAAAAGAAAATATATATGCCTATCTTGTAAGCATGAATAAGCTAAGAATCAAATATATGTGACATTACATTGTTTTATCTATAAACAAGTAACATAGAAACATTCAATTAACCATAAAAAAAACATTATGTAGTTATTTTAGTAGTACTTAATAAAAAAAATTAGTATATTGTAAATTAAGATATTTTTAAAATAAAAATATCAAAATTATAAGTGCTTATACCTAAAACTGTTTTTGCTCAACTGAAAACTAGTTTTCCTTGGGATATAAGGAAATAGGTTGTCCCCAATGACCTGACAGGAGTGAAAATTTGCGGCTTTACAGACCACTAACAGATTATTCTAATACAATAATATTGCACTTAATTGACAATATGCTATATAATTGTTCATCCAATAACATTGAAGTCCTTCACATATACAATAATATTGCACTTAATTGACAATATGCTATATATATATATATAATTGTCCATCCAATAACATTGAAGAAGTCCTTCACAGCTGCTCCTTCTACTTTGGTATGTAAGAAGTCCTTCACTGCTGCTCCTTCTACTTTGGTACGCAGATATTGACATAAGAGCAACTGAAATATTATAACACAATAGGCTTGTGCCTGCCAAACTATGAAATATGACACCACTGTATTCTTTCAGATACTTTATCTACAAGAGGACTAAATGGGTTAGTCTTCCAAGGAATAACTTAGATCTGTGGTTTCTGCAATACACAAATCTCAGCCTTGCAGACATGGGGAGTTAAGGATGAGCGTTTGAGCTCTCAGGGTGAGAACCTGTTGGCAAGCCATTGTGGCCTCTAGAGGGACCAGATGGGGGAATATGGAACCCCTTGACAAGCGTACTGAAAGTAGACCCAATAGGCTTTCTTGCTACTACACCGGATTGGCCACCTGCATTTTCACCAGCAGTATTCTGATTGCTTGGAATCAGTTCGTTATCTTGAACAACAATATACATACCTTTTTCTTCTTTTGTGGCAAACTGTTTTGCATGATCAACGTAGTTGTAAGGCCCAGCCCTGGCATTGGATTGTACTGAAAGAATAATCAGCAGCGTCAGCGTGATTAAGTCCATACTCGACACTATCTGATTGCAGCTACAACAATATCTAGTGAAACCAAGATATAGATTGATGATAGTGTTGGATTGCATCCGCAGTTCTCACATCAGAAGTAGGAATCCTCCCCTTTTTTCGTTGTATTCTCTGTCTGTCTGTCTGCCTCGAGTACACCCGGTGGTCTCTGCTGTGATAAGAAATGTAATTCTGTGGCGCTTAGGACTGATGAAAGGGGACTTTGTTTTCCATATGAACATGGAGTAGGAAATGCTTTTGTCCTCAAGATTACTCTACCTCACACCGATCAAGGAACCGGCTGAATTTCTATCCAATTCCAAACCCTGAAATGTAAAGGCTGCTGCCATTTATGTCACTCAATCAGTGATTCAAATGCAATAATCATGCTTCCTTTTCACATTTTGAACTTTATCTTCTTTGGACTAGTATCCCCCTGAGTTTGGACTTCATCAATTTGTCAACCAACTATACCAGACAGCGTCTTTTATATCTTAAGATTGCAATCAACTACAGTCTTCGACTTCGATAGATTACTACACATTATTGTCCATAGTTATCGATTAGGTATGACGGATGAAGATGCACGACTGTTTACTTCATATTAACTTTTTATCATTTGTCCATAGTTATCGATTAGGTATGACGGATGAAGATGCACGACTGTTTACTTCATATTAACTTTTTATCATTTCATAGTATTAGATTTACATTTGTGCCAAATTTATTANAGGCATGCCTACGGGTGCGACACTGCGTCACTAGTCCTCATAAGACCGTTGTCTTATCTCTTTCTGGATTTCCTTATTCGAAAGTCCGACCTCATATCCCCTGGACTCCCGAAATGCCGACTCCTGATTTCCCGAAATGCCTTTCCTTTCGGGGTTTAACCAAAAACCTCGATTGTTGCCATGTGTCCTCCTATGATGGATGGTTCTCGTCGCTTCACGATTTCGGGGTTTTCAATGCCGAAATGCTCCGACTTCTTGTCCTCGGAACTCCCGAAATGCCGAATTCTGAAATTCCGATGGACTCTCCCCTTTTCGACGTAAACACGATCAACGGTCGTGATCGTCTACTAAACCAACGGCTCTGGATCTCCCTCGAGACTTCAGGGTTTCAAATGTCGAAATGCCTTTATCTTCGATTCCCCCGATCTCTCGAATTTCGATTCCCGGTATGATGACAACTGGCCCCATAATAGAACCTTCCTCCTTATCAGGGTTTCAGACTTCGCAGTTCCAAAATGCAAGTGGTTCATGTCCTCAGGATTCACGATCTATCGAATCCTGATATGCCGATGGACTCTCCACTTTCGGGAATTTTTTCAAAGGTCTCGATTTCTGCCACGCATCCCTTCAAGATGGACGGCTCAAATCAGACCTCGGACTTCGCCAAATGCAAAGTAAAAAATTCTCACTTATGTGAGTTTTGGTGTTCGGATCTCCAAATTGGATGATCACGTGACACGTGTCTTTCTTTAGATCAACGACTATGATCCTTTTGTTGTTTCGAGACTCAAAAGGTATCAAACTCTTGGTCTCTAGACTTCTAAGATGTCGATGGCTCTTGATCTCTGCCACATGTCCAAACAGATGGACGGTTCTGACTTGTTTCGAGGTTTTCACTGTGGATTTACCCGATCTCTTGTCCACAGGACTTCCGGTATTTCGAACTCCAACACTTCGATACCTCGATACCTTTCTGGACCTTCGCTCGGTTTGATAGGATTTAAAACTCGTGCAACTCCTTTCAGATCGAACGACTGATGGGTAACTATGTGAAGATTCGACGGTTCACAATATCCTAAGCTTGCACCTTGGAAACCTAGTTGTAACCTCCTCGCTTCTTTGTCAAATCGGATGGCTGACAGGATTTCGCTAATTCTCTATAGAAAATTCTGACCGTCTATTTCTTCCCCCTGAACTTCTATGCATTCCTTCCCAGATTTGGAAGAATTTCAAATTCTCAAGGGCCTTGACCTTTTCTCTGTTTCTGCGAGCTCCACGATCGTGAGTTCTCGCCTGGGAGCCTATGAAAACACTGCCCCTCCTGAGCTTTTCCTTTGAATCTTCAACGGATTCTGCGATTTCTGTGCCTCCGTAGAGACTTCGCGCACTAAAGTGCTATCTCTTCTGAGCTTCTCCAAATACTCAAACCCCTAAGGAAATAAATCCTTCTTCTTTATCCCTTAGATGGAGAATGTAATGCCCTCCTGGCTACGCTTCTGCTCAAACAACCTCTTGCTGAGACTTTCAGGGTATTCAACAACCCTATAAAGGTCCCTCAGTGGATTCTTCCTCCAAAATACATAACTCAACCGAGTTCTCTTCCTGTGCCTGTCTACACTCTACCTCATGCCCTCCTAACAGAGTTACATAGAACTCACAGCAGAGTTCTTCTATGCACTCCTTCCACCTGCTCAATGCCCTCTTGGCAGAGCTTCACAGAACTCCTCAGAGCTTCTGTATGCAACTGTGTTCTCCCTACACAGCCTTGCCTCCTGAGGTATTCAGTAACCTCGTAGGTCTTTCTTCTGAGTTGTTGATTTCAACTTCTATGCCCACCTAGCATGCCTCTGTCTGACTCCACAGAGTTCAAAAATGCACCCTTTGTGCACGGCTATCAGAACCCACAACGTTCTGTCACACCCTCCTAGTGTGAAGCCTCAAAGACCTCTCAAGCTTGAAGCCAAAACAACTCCTACAAATGCATAAACATAACATACATTCACAGCATATAAGAACACTCGCAGACATTCATTCAACACAAAAGTGTGCAGGAAAAACTGTTTTTTATATATTAAATGGAAAATGCTTGTTTGTACAAGGTGTTCCTGAGAACGACTTGTAACAAGGTCTCGACTCCTTCTTTTTTTCTCTCTACTCGCAGACTCTCTCTTCATTCTACTAATTCTTCTCTCCTTCTCTTCTCTCTCCTTCAAAATGAGATCCCCATTTAATTATTTACATGAGGGGGCTCTTAGAGCGCTTCCCTCCAATCTACCTACCCTATTCAATTACATTGAATGGGTTTACTAGTCCACAAATCGAATCTAGATTTCAGCCTTACAAACCTTAAAGGCCTACCTACTCTAGTGCTTGCACAAAGGCACAACTCCATGGCTCAACAACCTACAACATTAATTACATTCAAATTCAAAATTGAAGATGAAGGTGGCACCTCTCTTCATTCTTGAATGCATGCACTGACGTGGCTGGTTGGCTGATGTGGAGAGATTCTCCTGCATCAATAACCATGCCTCGACATTCTATTACATCAAATCCAAATTTTGCAACTAAAGAAGAAAACAATGGCTGAAACATCTAAGGATTTTGGGAAACCAAAAAAATTCCTTATCATAAATATGTTGTATGAAAGATAAAAAAATCCAATGTACTTGATTTATCTAAAGAGACTATAGAGATTGTATTGAGATCACCAATGCTTGAGGAACCTATAAAATATGGAAAATATTTTTTTATGCAAGAATACTTATCCTCATTGTTCTAAGGTAATCTATCAAATAACATATTTCTGAAGGTTAGAGGGGACCCATGAAGACAAAAGATTCATTGATTAACCAAAATATGCAATTATGTCTATCCCAAATAACATTTCCTACATCTTTTCCCAAGCTTCTCCAAATTGGAAAATTCCCCTTCATTGCTTTCCTCACTTTTTTTACATCATCCCAACTGCTAGATGCAACGTAAATGGTTAACAACAAAACACATGTTGTGGCATATTGTGGTTCTAGTTTGAAAGGAAATATGTTGCACATACACATCTAACTCAAGTCCTCTTCTAATTACAAATCCATGGATGTTCCTATTCTTTTCCAATGCCTCTAATGTTGCACATGCTTGCACAATATTAGGGATGATGGGTGTATCATGTTTCACAATTTCAAGTTTCTTTTGGATGATAAATTTCAAGGATGGTACAAGATCCATTTTGCACAAAACTTGAAATAATTGCAATATATCAACTCACATTCAACTTCTCACCTACCAATTTCATTTGAGGAAAGATTATTTTGTATTCATTTGATGAAAGAGTATTTGTATTATTTATGCAATTTTCATTTCACTATAGTATGTCATTGCTTTGGTTTAAGTCATAAGGGACTCCCACAACTAGAGAAATTAAGCATAAACCAACCTAATATTCAAGAAACAAGAGGATGAGTTGGGATAAAGTGAGACAATAGTGCCTCCAGGGGAAAGCAAACAAAATCCTCTATTTTTGATATCCCATCAAAGGAATAGGATCCCTTCCTACTAGATATACTTCCTATACATAATCAACAATCAATAGCGAGAGGAAATGGTTCGAGAATTCCTTTTAAGTGCAATGACTCCATCCCCCACAAATCTAAAGATTATTTGGGAGAAAGAGATGAACTTCCATAGGTAACATTGAAGGGATTTAACACATGTTCTGATGATAACATTGATCCAATGTACTCCTCTAAGGAAAACCCTCTTGACTTCATTTTTGTATACTATACAAGATGCAAGAGAGGTCTTTCCTAGGTCTCTAGGAACATAAATTCCGACTACAAGAGATCTATGAGAGTCCAAGGGATTTGATATAACCTTCTCTACCATTGATGTAGCTATCTGACTTCAAACTAGATAATGAATTTGATGACAATGAAATTAGTCATGGAGAAATTATTCATTTGCATAGGCTTGCAAATATCAAGGGGAGGTTCATCATGATCATACCATCTAGGCTCTAGCCTTGTTCAAGCCATAATCATTATTTTAAGGGACTCTATCAATTCATATTCTTAAGTAATGTTGCAATTACTAGGACATCAATTACATTTATCATTTCAACTAATACAACGTCTAGTGTTGTATCTAATGCTCTATATTTGACTTATGTAGATTTGGAAGTTCTAACTCTATGTTCTGTCTCTATCCCATCCAAACCTTAGGTTTGAACCATAGCTCTCATACAACTTTGTAACATACCCAAAACTATAAGTAGCATTAAGGAGGTGGGGTATCTAAATGTTTCTACTTAAATCACAACTTTCATGTCTCTTTTGAGATTGTGATAACATTCGACTCATCGAGAACTTTCCAATGACTGTACTCTTGCTTAAATATAAGTTTTGAGAAGGAATTTATTTCTCTCTAGAGTTTTCTTAGGAAACTTCTCTTTCCTAAATCATGTCATTATTCATACCAGGGACACACCATTGTATGGACACCCTCAAATTCCCATTTCCTTAGGCATGTTGCATCCTCTAAAATGTATCCTCGTGAGGTGTTTTGCACCATAAAAATAATGGTCCAACATATCACACTCTAAAAATATTTTTCATGCAATACTACCTCATTTCCCCTTTATTGCACTCGAATTCATTTTTTTTGTGCCATATCACTTGAGGAAAAAATTTCTATAGTGCGACAACTTGAGCATCTGTAACAATTTTCATTTCAAGCGACATATCAAACCAAAATTTTCTTTGCATGATACGCCACATCATGCCAACCTTTCTTTTCTTGCATCATAAGGCTTTACTTCACCCTTGCTTTCATTCCTTTACCATTTCATTAGTTCCCTACCCTTCAGTTTATCACATCCATGGAAATGTCGGGTTCTCACAACATTCCAAAAGAACATTTTGTTCTTGTGACATGTCGCATCCTTGGGAATTTGCGTCCAATGCCCCTTAACTCTTCCTCCTCCCTTGCTCTTCTTTTATTCCCTTTTTATTTCTTTTTCTCCTTCTCCTCTCCCTTATTGCATCTTAAAAAACTATCAACTCGGTGACATATCACACCAAAGGTATCTTCTTCTCAATATGTCATGCCCTCATACTTTTCCTAGCTATGACAAGCCTATCCCCACCCCTCTCCTCATTTCACACACTCAAAAAACTTCATAGGTGCGCGCACCGACAAAAAATGTGGTGCGATACATCGCACCACACAAATTTTTCCCTTGTGCTACATGTGGGTCTGACCAACTCCCTTCTCAATTTTTTTGATAGATATTGAAGTTTATACCATATGGCACGAAGATATTTTTCATGCGATATAGGCTGTATTGCATAAAAAAATATCATCATGTGATACATACAAAAACAAATTACCAAATTTTCCTTAAAGTTTCTCATTTTTCTACCTAAGTGATTCCCCGTGGTAGGGCACCTTCCTGAAGCCCTTCTTTTGGCTTCTCTAGTGAATAAAAAGGGCTCCAAGCCCTAAATATATTTCTTCTTAATAATTAGAGTTTCCAACAAAAACAATTAATAAATAACACTTTTATCATCAACAAGTCAAATACTATATAGAAATAGAAACCATCATTTGCATTTTACATGCAACACTACCATCAATTAACAAGAGAATAACCGCATTGTTTCCTAAGTCTTCATTCAAATGTCACACAATAAGAACATACTCATTTTCCAACAAGGACTCGAAAATAAAATCATTCATCCACAAGCCAATAAACTTTGGCACATATTCAAGAACAAATTTCATTTCGTCGGAATGATGTGTTCATAAGCAATGACCAATAAAAATAACATTTTTTTTAATGCTTACATGGCCATCTCAACAAAATGCCATCAATTAAACATAGGAAATTATCGTTCATTACCCAACTTCCAAAAGCATAGAAATATGAAGAAAAACACTCAATGGTATAGTTAAAACATAGTCAATCAAATCACCGTAAAACAATAAATATCCAAATACTACAGTACTTTTGGGTTTTATATAAAGTGTTATGTTCTTTGAATGAAGAATAGCTTCTTGCAAGCAAATCCTTCACAACCACAATACCACATCAACAACTTTACCAAATACTAACACGACAAAGAATTACAAATAACGGGCATGAGAAGGAAGGAACAAACCTTGATTTAGGCCCCTTATACAAATCAAGAGAACATTAAATAGGTATTTAGCTCCACTTTTATACAACTCTTCATAAGAGTATAATATTGCCTATAACCCTAGAACTATATCATCTATACAATACAAGTGCAAAAGTACTCTACATCCCATAATTCAAACATGACCATTCAGGGCATTCAAGGTATGTATTTTACACAAGTTCACATGATAGTTATTGTTAATCAAATAACTAGTTGAGGTATGCAAAAGAAGAAAGATGTGTAAAGTAACAAGTCTCCAACATGCATCATGTAGTCGCTATACCCAAACATTTAACCAATAGAAAGTTCAGTAACCAACATGATTCACATCTCATATAATGAGCATAAAGAAAAAACTAGCATCCATTTACAGATTTTTAACGAACTAGGAGGTCATTGTTTTCACAAATGCACAAAAAGTAATTCCTTTCAATTATTTCATTTACTAAGAATGAAGCATAAAATAATAACACAGAATTGAGAACTTATCTATTCAACTAAGTTGTCTAGGAAAACTAACTGAGGGTTAGTATTTCTCCACCCAAACTTAGGCACAAATTCATTCTATCTTTCTACATCTAGCGACCCCTTAACCAAACCATTGTACCATAAGGGAGAAATTGGATGTCTCTCAACTATTGTGTTCATTTGGGAAACTCTCCAAGATAATTTCATTGGAAACTCCTCCTAGGCTTCTAGGACTCCCACAAATTCATGTTGTCTCCTCTGGTTGGGCCAACACAACACACGATAAATTTCCCCCTTCACTACTCCATAGTAACTCAAGGAACTCCTCCTTCAGTGCGCCCAACAAGCCCTCAAATTCATTGTCATGAGTTCCAAATGTGCCAAAGGTTTTCCACACCAATTTATAGCATAACACAACACAAGATAAAGTTTCCCCTTCACTGCTCCATAGTACCTCAAGGAACTCCTCCTTCAGTGTGCCCAACAAGCCCTCAAATTCATTGACCTGAGTTCCAAATGCGCCAAAGGGTTTCCACACCAATTTATAGCATGAAATTGTTGGTATTTATTCATTGGTTGGACTCTCCTATAGTAGCATTTGTCCCTCTCTTCTTTATATCTATTCTCAACATGTAACCCTGTACATCTATCCACTTGTGCACCTTTCCTCGTAAACACAACCTCCTCCATCCATGCAACTTTCCCTTCAATTCATGGGAAGAATTTTTAATGGAGAGGTTTCTAGAGGGTGATTTGACCAATCCCCTGCTCATGGTACTCAACCCATTCCTCTCATAATTGTGGAAGATGGTCCTTCCATCGACGACATCCAATGATTGGATTTTCATGTCAAAAAGGGAAATGGAGGATAATTTTTACAATTTAATTTGGACTTGCAAAAATAATGTGGCTAGGGATGTTGAACCCCTTCTTGGCCCATCACTATTCCCCACTTGTGGTATCATGGTCCCTAAAGGCACTCATGCATTAGTCAACTGGTAGCATTTTTCTTATTAGCTATGGGATTATTACATCATTTACATGTCCAAATCATCACAACATCATAATAAATTATCCATGTGATAATTAAAATAGTAATGAGAAAAATTAATTACATATTTAGTTATGGGATTAAAATGGATATGCTACACTAATGAGGTGTCATTTCTAGACTAAAACAAACTATTGCAATCTAAAATATTTCTTGGAACAACAATTATCCTCTCCCAAATAGAAAACATGGGATAGTAAAATGTTAGGCTACGATTATGAGATCATCTACAAGAAGGGAAAGGAGAACTTGGTAAGAGGAAGGCCCACTATTTTCTTTACCTTTACTAGTGCCCAATTGGATAGCGTAGGTATGCCAAGAATGGTTATAGGATGCCAAGATAGTGAAATTCTCCACTAGAAATAGAATGACCCACATGCACATTTGGGCTACACTTGGAAAAACCATGCACTCCTTTATAAAGGTCATATTCTTTTGGTCCAAAATTTAGCATTTAAATCAAGAGTGTTATCTAAATTACATTCTTCTCCCACAATAGGTCACACAGGGTTTCAAAAAACATATGAATGGATCAAGAGCACATTCTTTTTCAAACTCATGAAGAAAGATATTTGCACCATACTAGAAGAATGTGACACATTCCAACGACATAAAGGGGAAATGGTAAAGTCTTTGAGAGCATTATAACCTTTAAAAATTTCTTCCATGGTGTGGACTGACACTTCTATGGATTTCATTGTGGGGTTACCAAAATCAGGAAACAAATCAGTCATCATGGACATTGTTCATCACCTTTCTATGTATGTCTCACTTTGGTGCATTACAACATCATTTCAAGGCATCCACAGTCACACAAATATTCATTGATAATGTTTTTAAACTCCATGGCATGCCTACTTCAATTATGATAGAACATGATCCTACATTCACTAGTTATTTCTTCCAGAGTTGTTTCATCTTCAAGTTACCCAATTGAACCTCAATGCAAGCCATCAACCCCAAATACATAGTCAAACAAAGGTAGTGACCAAGTCTTTGGAAATGTATTTACTTTATTTTTCCTTGAAAAGGGAGGCCCAATTATTGCAATGGTTACCCCTTGTAGGATAGTGGTACAATACCACCTTTCCCATTGCCACAAAAATAATCCCCCATCAATGATATCCCAATCACCAAGATAATATAAGGTTCAAGAGTTTGACGAAACCTTGACAACTCGTGTTGACATTCTCCATACTCTCAAGGAAAATAGAATGAGGCAATAAGCTAAACAACATTATTTTGAGCGCTACTTTGAAGAAGGGGGTCATGTGTTCCTTCATCTCCAATCCTATACAAACCAAAGTTTTATGGATCCTATACTATACTCCAATGTATTAGGCTAATTGCTTTCAAATTAGTTATTCATCCCACTCTAAGATCCACACAGTCTTTCATGTGTCGAGCTTAAAAATGGTTTTTGAGTCAAATTGTAGTGTTCAAACCATCATCCCATAACAAGATGAGGAGGGTTCCATTTGGTTGCACCCTGAGAACTTTTTAAACAAAAGAGGGTGTTGATTGCACCAATTCACTATCCAGGAAGTCTTAATCCAATGGAAGGATGCACAACTCAAAGATGTCACACAAGAACTAGTTGCAATCCTCCAACGATTTCTTCATCTCCAACGTTGAGGACAACACTACTTTGTAAGGGTGAGAGCATGTTAGGGTTCCACCCTAACTCCCCATGATAGGTTGTTACTTTTGTACTGTGACAATCTATTACTTATTGTATTGTGACTATCTCTATTAAATAAGACCCACTATGGTACTTAGAGTGTGTGATCAATAAATGTAAGGTGACCTTGTAAAGAAGGTAAACTAGTTAGTTGTAGCCTCATTAATGAAAAACAAAAAACAAGTGAACATGGCTTCTTATTCAAAATATCAATAAAATTTTGTTTATTATTATTCTTTCAATACTTTGTTTTTGTTTTATTTGTTTATTTCAATTATATTTCCATTTATTTTGCTTTGAATATTTTATTTTAGCTATAAAAAATAGCACATAATGAATGTAAAATAACCCAAAACAGTCCATAAAAAATAATTTATTTTAGCTATTAAAAATTACCTAATAATGAATATAAAGTAACCATCCATATAAAAAAGAATAGGCCGTGAAACCAATATTAATGTGTAGAAAACCAAAACATTAAAATGTAAACACACAGCAGCTTCTTCCCGGTGTAGAAAACAATCCAGTAAAGCCCTAAATCGCATAAGCATGCACCACTGGCATCAAAAGGACGATGTCAATTTCTCTCCAACCGAATATGCCCAGTCGATAGTATACACCATTTATAGTGTACACCTTTTAGTTAAGAACATAACATTTTGATAAGGTTTTCATGTTCAAGGTCAATAAAACACAAAGGAGATGACAATAAATACTCACCTGCAGTGCTACATTGATTCGTTACGTTGTGTGATATATATTGTGTGATTTGAAATACCTAGATCCATTGTATAAATTCCAAAATATCATATACTTGACATAGCATTGTTTAGTGCATGATGCTGCAATCCTAACAAAAAAATATACCCACCATTCTGTGTTAGTCACAGAAATGCACATTCCTCACATTTATGGACATGGCAACCCAGTCATCCAAGCGACATCGCCCCTCATCACACTCACCAGCATCCTTTGGATTCTTCAGCATCCTCTGGATTCTTCGGTTATAGGCATTCCAAGGAAATCATACACCATTACTTTCCACCTCCACAATGTCCATAACCATGGAAAACAAATGAACAATCCGGACGGATGCTCCAACAGTTAATAACTCATCCCATGTAGAGAAATGTATCCATCTCGAGCACATCATCCACCCGAGACAAGCCCACCCTTCAACTATCCTATTCCCACCAAGAGGCTTTCAGACGGCTAGGCATGCACAATAAGGGCACCACGCCTGTAAACCACCCAAATCCCATCATGCCACAACTCCACTCTGGCCAAACAAACGTGTTGTACAGACTGGTACCAACATGCCAAACCCTTAAAGGCACCAGAACGTTGCATTAAACTGATAGTCAGAATCTGTACTGGTTGGCCTAATTATATATGTTATAGCAGTGCAATACTTTCATTTTCATGAGAAAATTAGATTTTATTAACTTTAGGTGAAGTTAATGTTTCTTACAGATTTGTTAGTTCAGGTTATGTTTTCATTGTTTGGCAGTTCAAATATGGATTCCCACCAAGAGGCTTTCAGACGGCTAGGTATGCACACTAAGGGCACCACGCCTGTAAACCACCCAAATGCCATCATGCAACAACTCCACTCTGACCAAACAAACATGTGGTACAGACTGGTACCAACGTGCCAAACCCTTAAAGGCACCAGAACATTGCATTACAATGATAGTGAGAATCTGTTCTGGTTGGCCTAATTATATATGTTATAGCAGTGCCATACTTTCATTTTCATGAGAAAGTTAGATTTTTTGAACTTTAGGTGAAGTTAATGTTTCTTACAGATTTGTTAGTTCAGGTTATGTTTTCATTGTTTGGCAGTTGAAATATGGAGATGGAAAGAGAAAAATTGAAAACAGCATATATGCTTACATCATGAATAAACCAAGAATCAAATATATGTGACAAAATTGAAAAGAAAATGTATATGCCTATCTTGTAAGCATGAATAAGCTAAGAATCATGTATATGTGACATTACATTGTTTTATCTATAAACAAGTATAGAAACATTCAATTAACCATAAAAAAAATTATGTAGTTATTTTAGTAGTACTTAATAATAAAAAAATAGTATATTGTAAATTAAGATATTTTTAAAATAAAAATATCAAAATTATAAGTGCTTACATGACCTAAGACTGTTTTTGCTAGGTTAAGAACTAGTTTTCCTGGGACATAAGGAAATAGGTTAGCATCTGGCAGGAGTGAAGGTATTCTCTCTTAGTGATTTTCCTTGAATAAGGGTGATGAGTTACCCTGCATTAGCAACAGTTAGTGATGGTTGTCCCCACTGACCTAGTAGGAGTGAAAATCTGCCCCTTTACAGACCACCAACAGATTATTCCAGGTGGCATGGTTTTCCTTGAAAAAGGATGATAAGTTAGTCTGCATTAGGGAATAGCAGTCAATGATTACTGTGCTCACTACTAATTGACAACTGAGTTATGATATAGGTTTTCCCAATGTATTAAAAAAAACAAAAAAGACATCAAAACTACAAATATAATTTTTTAATAGTTATTTACATAATTAAATAAATCCTTCCAGATCTCCATAAACTTAAATAAAAATATTCATATATATACTCTACTGCCTAATATACAATAATATTGGGCTTAACTGACAATATGCTATATAATTTTCATCCAATAACATTGAAGAAGTCCTTCACATATACAATAATATTGCACTTAATTGACAATATGCTATATAATTGTCCATCCAATAACATTGAAGAAGTCCTTCACAGCTGCTCCTTCTACTTTGGTATGCAAGAAGTCCTTCCTTGCTGTTCCTTCTACTTTGGTACGCAGATATTGACATAAGAGCAACTGAAATATTATAACACAATAGTCTTGTGCCTGCCAAACTATGAAATATGACACCACTGTATTCTTTCAGATACTTTATCTACAAGAGGACTAAATGGGTTAGTCTTCCAAGGAATAACTTAGATCTGTGGTTTCTGCAATACACAAATCTCAGCCTTGCAGACATGGGGAGTTAAGGATGAGAGTTTGAGCTCTCAGGGTGAGAACCTGTTGGCAAGCCATTGTGGCCTCTAGAGGGACCAGATGGGGGAATATGGAACCCCTTGACAAGCGTACTGAAAGTATACCCAATAGGCTTTCTTGCTACTGCACCGGATTGGCCACCTGCATTTTCACCAGCAGTATTCTGATTGCTTGGAATCAGTTCGTTATCTTGAACAACAATATGCATACCTTTTTCTTCTTTTGTGGCAAACTGTTTTGCATGATCAACGTAGTTGTAAGGCCCAGCC
>JZKD02S2202912.1:0-11653 GCA_000966675.3 Picea glauca
ACAATCAGTCTAGAGATGATATGTTGTGCTAAGATGCAAATGGGTTCCCTGTAGCATGAACAATTCTTGCCAAAAATTGTTGGTGAAAGTGGGAACTTGATCAAAGACAATGGAATGAGGCATGCCATGAAGCTTGAAGATATGATTCATGAAAATTTGAGCCACTATGGAGGTAATGAATGGGTGTTGAAGAGCACAAAAATGAGCATATTTGGAAATACGGTCAACGACCACCATGATCACTAATTTATTTCCCAATTTAGGTAATCCAACAATCAAATCCATAGAAATATCCCTCTAAATAACAGGTGGAATTGGAAGTGGTTGTAGTGTGCCCGGAGCTTTGATTGTTTCTCCCTTTTTGTGTTGAAAGACATCACATTCTTCCACAAATGTGTGAACTTATTTCTTCATACCATCCTAGAAAAAATAACGTTTGACCCTGCCATTGGTTTTGGTAAACCCATAATGCCTAGTTGTGGGTGTAGCATGAAGCTCAGATAGCACCGTGGATTTAAGTTGTGACTATTTTATTAAGTACAGATGGACTTTGTAGTGAATCTCTTCATTGTGCCAAGAGTACTCTAGAGAAACTGGAGAATTGTCTTGCAAATTTCGGATCGGACGTGATAGTTTACGACCTTGTGGCCATTCCTGGCGAACAACTTGGATCCAATCTCATACAATGAAGGATAGAGAAAAGAGGGAACCTTCATATTCATATTTCCTTGAAAGAATGTCTTCCACCACATTGTCTTTTCCTTTCTTGTAAATGATATCATGACCATATCCAAATAGCTTGGTCACCCATTTTTGTTGTTCTGGGAATGAAAGGTGTTGTAGTAGAAAATACTTGAGGCTTTGATGATATGTCTTAATTTGGAAGCTTTTCCACAATAGCTAAGGATTCCATAGATCCACATCATGTAGAATGGCCATCATTTCCTTTTCATAGATTGATTGGCCCAAATGGTGCTCGGACAGTTGTTTGCTAGTGAAGGCCAAAGGCCTGCCATATATCATAAGGACTGCGTCAATTCATTTCCTCGATGCATCACATTCCAAGACAAAAGTATTTTTGAAGTCAGGAAGGGCCAGGACAGGAGTTGTGCACATAGCCTATTTCAAAGCATGAAAGGATTGATTAACTGCATGATTCCAATTGAAATAATTCTTTTTAAGGAGAGCAGTGAGAGGGGTTGCAATTTTTCTATAGTTCTTAACAAAATTGCGATAATATCCTGTTAAACCCAAAAAAACACGTAAAATCTTGAGAGTTTTAGGGAGAGTCCAATCCTACATAGCTTCAATTTTTTTAGGATCCACCCTGACACCATCCTATCCAACAATATGACCCAAATACTCCACTTCGAAAGCTCCAAATGAAAATTTAGATTGTTTGAGGAAAATTTGGAGCTGAGAAAGGAGATGGATAACTTGATCCACATGGGAAAGATGGGTTGTCCATTTTTTAGTATAGATGAGAACATCATCAAAGAAAACTAAGAAGAAATGACAGAGAAAAGGGTTGTAGACATGATTCATGAGACTTTGGAAAGTGGAGGGGGCATTACACAGGCCAAAGGGAATGAACATAAACTCATAGTGGCCCCCATGAGTTTTAAAGGTTGTCTTGGGAATGTCATCCTCTTTCATACATATCTCGTGGTAACCAGAATGAAGATCAAGTTTAGTAAAGTAGTGAGCACCACTCAATTCATCTAGTAGATCATCAATGACAGGAATGGGAAACTCATATTTGATGGTGAGTTTTTTGAGAGCACGAAAGTCAGGACACATGCGTCACTTACCTTGTTTTTTGAGGAATATGAAAATAGGAGAAGAATAGGAATTAATACTATGGCAGATGACACTTGCATCAAGCAATTCTTGAAAATTTTCTCAATTTGATTCTTCTGGGCAAAGAGATGATGATACAGGTGGACATTGGAGGAAGACTACATGGGACTAGAGGAATGGAATGATCATGAACACCATGGGAAGGGGGAAGGCCATGGGGAATGGAAAAAATAGTGTGGCGTTTGGAAAGTATAGATTGGAGGTCAGGATGCATAGAGGGTGTATCAACTGATTGAATGGAATTTAGTTGGGAAATAATTCCAGAATGACCTTTTTTAGGGGATTTTCCATTCAATGAGAAATGATAATATTAGGGGAGACTATTGTGATGCCTTGGAACTTATATTGTTGGTCGTTCTATTGAAACTGCATGTTCAATTCGTTAAAATCCATGAGGATGGGACCGAGAATTTGTAACCATTCTACATCCAACACAATGTCACAACCACCCATGTAAATAATGAACATATGAGATTTCAGGTTGTACTCACCAATTTGGAGACATGCATTTTTACAATTCCCCCCACTTTTCATGGAACCTCCATTAGCAATCACAATTTGAAAATTGTTGACTGCATGGATATAGCAATGGGTTTCTTGATAAATGTGTCAATGAATGAAATTATGAGTGATACCACTGTCAATTAGGATGATTACCTTCTAGTTTTTAATGTAGCCAACTAGCTTGAGGGTTTGGGGAGTCGAGAATATAGTGAGTGCATTCAAGGAAATGACCATTTCAACTTCTGGTGGATCAGATGGTGAAGTTATAGGAGTTGCCTCAAGTATCTCGGATGATTGAGAAGCCTTGATATTGTCTTCAAAAAAATCCTTAGAGATGACCATGAACAAATTATATTCCTTACACTTGTGCCCCGGAAAATATTTTTCATCACAATTATAGAAAAGACCTTTGAGTTGAAATTCATCCATTTCTTCCTAGGTTAATTTTTGGATCTTCGAAGGGGTGGGATGAGGGGGAGGAGTGGATGGGAGAGGGAATGGAGGGAAGGAATTTTTTTTGTTTTTGGAAATAACAACCTATTGAGCTTCCATGGCACGTTGAGTAGCTTCCAACCAATTTTGGGGGTGATTCATGAGGACTTGGGATCAAATGTCATCCTTGAGGCCACTAATAAAGAATTCCTAGAAAAAAGTGTCAAACATTCCCTTGTTCTGAAAGATAATTTCTCAAATGTATCTATAAACTCTTCCATTGTACCAGACTGTTTCAATTTGGTCAGACAACCCAGGGGATTTATATCAGTTTCAAAGTTGTCATAGAGTTCATCCACAAACTAGGTCTAAGCCACATATCCTTGGCATGATTTATGATGCCATTGCCACCATTTCCAACATTCATGATCCAAATAGAGGATAGCATAATGAATTTTGGCCAAGTCATCAGTGATTCCATGCAAGGAGAATTAGTGTTCCATTTGAGTGACCCAGCCAGTGGGATATAGATCCAACAAATTTGTTCATCTCCACTCATGGAAGATGTAGATCACGATGAAAAGGGTTGGACTAAAATTGTTGGGAATTGGAGGAAGCAGTACCTATGAGGTTAGAATTTTGATCAGATGAGGAATGGATTCCATAAATGGATAGTTTTCCCAGGATATTAGCATCAAATGAGTCAATTTGAGACTCAAGGGGGGATTCAACTTGGATAGAAAGGTGGGAATTGAGGTCATTATTTAATCCCACTTTCAAGTGGTCCATTTGGGACTCAATGTGGGTGACTATGTGGTTTTCAAGGTCTTGGTTGCAAGTGTGGGCCATGGTGAGGGGAAAACATAGGAAGAGGTGGGAAATAAAGGTGGGTGAAAAGGGAGTGAAGTTCCATGGAAAAACAAGGCTAATAAATGAAAGGTATCTCTCTGATCAGGATGAAAAGAGGATTCCAATGGAATAGGTCCCAAGTAGGGGTGCTAGAAAGGGGGTCAAGACCACAGGAAAAAAAAGGCTAAAAATTGATAGGTATCACTGCGGTTAGGATGAAAAGAGGAGTCCAATGAGATAGGTCACAAATTAGGGTGCAGGAAAGACCTAGATGTTTTTTTTACTTCTGTGGAGTTATACTCTGAGTTGAAGAATACTAAAATGTTGAAAGGCACAAATTATTAACAGGAAAAAATGTGTAGTAATTTCGCAACCAGAATGCAGAAGGTAAAGTTGCACAATAATAGATCTTGTATGTTTTGTTTATGTTTCCATCCCAAGGGTTAGGGTATTCATGGTTTTTATAGATAAGGGTTTTCCCTGTGCTATATCTCTTTGATATACATGCAGGGTTCAACAGTAGTACTCGACACAATATCTCAGGGCACCAACTAAGGAGGCTAGATTGTGCCCTTAGTTGTACTACCCAACTACCTAAGTACTAGAGAGTATCTTCTCGATCATTATTCTCGGTGGCACTATAATAGTCAAGTGACTGATCGTTTTATCTACGGAGGGATTCAAGAGATATAGGATAATTTGTATACATGTTTTTTCTAATGCGCTACCACTCGAAGGGGTTACCAACAAGGGTTACAAGGGTGGCCAACAATGTGTGCTTAAGTACCACCTATATTTCCTGCATGTATGCTTCCCTAACCACGGATTTATATGTTGAATGACAGATCTTTTAGATTTAAGATGCCAGAATATGTCTCTACCCTGAAAAACATTACCCACAATTTTATGCCAAGGAAAGTGCTCTGATACCACTTGTAAGGTACAAAATCTATTATAATAGCTGAAAACTGAAATATTGCAGAGAATAATAGTGTAACAACACAATAGATGAAACCACAACACCAAAATAATACCTTTATTGATAGGAAACAATTTTCACTTGCCTCTTCGAGGGGGAAACCTCTAGTAGAGAAATGCTCTATTAAAATAATTCTCAAGACAATACTTCCCATACCCTTGACTCCTATTTATACTAAATATGTCTACCAAAAGAAAAATCTAGAGGAAGATCTTCTAGAAGCGGAAGCTTCTATTAGCTATTCTTACATTTGACTTATTCTTCCTTATTACTAGGCCTTATTAATATTAGACTTTATTACATGGAAAATATATTATTTTACCTATGTGAGGGGTCGGGGAGGTTAGGTCCCTAAAAAAGTCACCCACTTTCGAATATTTGGATCATGTGCATGGGCATGTGTGCCCTCTGAAAAGAGGAAAGAATTAGATCTACATAGTATCGCATGCATATTGATGGGATATCCAAATGGTGCAAAGGGTTACAGGTTACTTGATCCCTCTACTCACAAGCTCAGCATTGAACGTAGTGTTCAGTTTGAGGAAACTCCCTTGCATGCACTGTCGAAGCCACATGTAGATACCTTTGTACCACTACTTGCACCAAACATCAGTGACGATGAGTCCACTCACTCAGATCATGGTTCATATATGAGCTCTGAATTTGATTCAAAATATGATGAGCATTCTAATGATAAGCATGCATAATTTGAGTTCCCACAGATGCCCAAGTGGGCACAAACCACCCTACATGAAACAAGGGACCTTATGGGGGATCCAACAGATTAGAGGAGGATGAGGTCTTAGTTTGAGGATCCTCCTCATCCACTCACAACTACCGAACCAGTGATTCCCATTCATTTCTATATGGTTCTAGATTCAAACCCGCAAACCTATGCAGAGGCTACAGGGAATCCCTTCTATGAATCCACTATGCAGGAGGAGTATAACTCTCTCCTTGAGAACCAAACTTGGGATCTGGTTTTTTTTCCTTCATATAAGAAGCTTGTCAGATGCATATGGATCTATAGGACCAATAAGGAAGAAGAAAAAAAATGTGAGAAGGTATAAGGTAATATTGGTTTCCAAATGCTTTCAATAGATCCATAGGATATACTATGATGAGACCTTTACTCACATAACAAAGATGGAATCCATCTGATTGGTCCTTTCCATTGTGGAAACAAATGGGTGGGAAGTTCACTAGATGGATTTGAACAATGGTTTTCTTCATGGGTATATCTCAGAGGAGATTTACATGGAGTGACCATAGGGGTTCATTCAGAACTCATCCTCAATATGTTGACTGAAGAATTCCCTCTATGGCCTCAAGCAGGCACCTATAGCATGGTATGTGAAGATGGATGCCTACTTGCTTTCTCAATACTTTGTAAGATGAAAATTATATCTGAACATCTACATGCTAGGGACCTTAGACTCCTTGTTGTTCCTAGTTCTCTATGTTGATGACCTCCTAATCATGGGAAGTTTGGCCTCAACCATTTCTACAGCCAAAGACATTCTTCATGGAAAATTATCTATGACGGACATGGGTCCACTGCATTATTTCCTTAGTCTCGAGATTATTCAAGATTATTTAGGAATCAAGCTATCTTAGACTAAGTATGCCCAAGATCTCTTGGTTAGATTCCACATGACTAATTGTAAGTTGGAAGGCACACCTTTTATGTCTGGGGTACATCTTGAGGATGGTGGGAGTACACCAGTGGTGGAAAACACCTTGTATCATCAGCCTTTGGGGAACCTTCTCTATCTCAAGAAAACCTGATTGGATCTCTCATATGTAGTAGGGACAGTTTCTAGGTACATGCAGCAGTTGCACGAGCTACACTGGAAGGTTTCCAAGTGCATCCTTACATATGTTCAGGGCACCACAGGTTATGAGATCCATTATGAAGCAGGTTGTGCATTGGATCTCATGGGATTCACTGATTCTGATTGGGCTAGCCATAACACAGATCACAAGTCCACATTTGGGTACATTCTTAGTTTGGGTTTCAATCCCATCTGTTGGTCGAGCAAAAAGTAGTCAATCATTGCTCTATTGTCAGCAGAGATTTAGTACATAGCAGAAATCAACTTCATTATTCAAGCACTTTGGCTTCAAAAATTCCCCACTGAGCTCAACATCCAATTTCATCATTCGATGTCATTTGGTGTGACAATCATAGTACTCTCAAGTTTTGCAGAGACCCAGTGCATCGACAACAAACCAAACACATCGAGATCCATATGCACTACATCATAGAATTGGTACATGACAAGATCATTGATTTTCATTATTGTACATCCACTGAACATACTACAAATGTAGCATACCTAGACACCTAGGATGGGTCGTGCCACTTACAAAATTTCATTCTCTGATACCAATTTGTAGCATCCCACCCCACCCCAGGGCGGGCCATGCTATTCCATAAATAAACTCTTGTTTCTAAAATTCAAATTGTACATACCCAGCCATATATCTATTGGGATATGCCACACAGAAACTCTTGTGAAACATCATACATATATACTTAAACATACAATTACATTCTACTAAAACATGTATTAATGCGGAAATAACAGTAAACATATACATACAACATACACATGAAATACCCATAAATATAACACATGTATAATACACATCATGCAATTGGACACATAATTGATACTTATCTTTTTATAGAAGATCACCAACTGCGTGCAGACCTTCCACAAACCTCACAGCCTTAGACCATGTTTCTCATCACTCTCAATAGTGGGTCACCCCCAATATGGGACTAATCTCCACCTAGGTAAATATCTTCCTATCCTAGGTTGAGACAACAGGAAGTTACACAGTCAACAGGAAGTATTTCATCTCAGGAGCTAACTCACACTAACAACCTATAGCCTCTCATTCCCCACATGCCTATCCCACCCCAGGAAGTGTACCCCTTCTCTGTGTAAATGTTTTGAAATTTCACAGAATAGATCTAGCTAGAAAATACCACACACCTTTGCAAAGAGAAATTGAGAAAGAAGAAGCAAGAGAGAAAGAATAGAATAATTCTCATTAACCGTAATGAATAATGAATAGTTTACACATGATATGCTATGTATAACTCAACCAATGCACACTAGAGGAGAATCCAATGTGCCATAGTGTTGTTCTAGAGTGATCTGGATACACACCAACAGTTATGGGAGTGAACTACCACCTAGTCTAGTCTCTCAGGCAGTTACGGGAGTGAATTGCCACCTAGTTGAGTTAACTAGTCTACCATTCTACAGTTAACAGACTGAAATAGAGTGAAGTAAGGAGGAGATCAGGGAATCATGGGTAATTCATTATTCTAGTGATGATACCAAGGGTAATGTGCATTATCTGGTGATGATCCCAATGTTGCATGGTGACAAAACCAATGCAGCATCTAGACTCCACTCAACTAGTCAAACTGAAGAGAATATTCTCCCTATAGGAATATTCTTCCTAAAGTATAGGAGACTAGATAATGACTAATAAACAAGGAAAAACCTTACGAAAAATAAAACCTAGGTGTGTGTGAAGTAACTCTAACACACCCCCTAAACATCACTATGGTGAAAATAAAGAATGGGTCCCGGCAATGAGGCCATGTTAGGTACCCAAATACAAAATATAAACTTAAATAAAGTGAGGAAAGATGCAAAAACGCATGGGAAAAACCCCCCCTCAAGGTACAATGTATGTAAAAAAAAGAACTATCAACTTAGGGAAAGATTCGTAGATTCAATGATCGCAACTTATGGAAAGAGTCGTGTCCTATCCTGTTTTGTTCTAGATCTAGGTGGATCTAGAACAAAATAGGACAGGACACGACTCTTTCTCTAAGTTTTGTTATCAGATAAATTAGTAGGTGCGGACACTAACAGATCTCCCTAGATCCACCTGGATCTAGAACAAAACAGGACAGGACACGATTCTTTCCTTAGGTTGAGATCATTGAATCTACTACTAAGAAGGAATGAGTGTCATACCTTTATATCGCTTCCTTAGGTCTTTGTTGTTCCCGCTTCGCTCCGGTGCTCTTGTGAAATCAGGTCCAAGACAACACAAACCAACCAAAGTGAGGCTAGCAAAGTATATTCAATGTCAACCTATGCATATGATCAAGGAGTTACGCAATAAAATAAGAATGATTTTATAGGAAATGGATATGTCGTTGTATTATATTAAATGAAAGTAGAAGATACAACCGGATCACCTTGATGTCGCAAGCTTCCTTTCAGTGACCCTTGGTTCCAACACACACACTTTCTCTGCACTTGCATGAATAAGATCCAATACAACTTGATAGACCAAATAGAGTCTTCAAGCTTCTATCCAAGCAGGGTTCTTCACACAATTCTTTCACCAATTCTTCATTCAATATTGCTTAACCTTTTCCATGAGAAACCTATCAATATATAGAAGAAGGAGGGATGGTTACATGGATGATGATGATCCCACCAAATCTGAGAAGTCAGTAGAATGCCAACCATACAAATGCCAACTCATTTTCTAGAAGATCCCCTTCTAGAACCTTCGTGACCTCTTCTCTTCTTCAAGCTTAAAAATAGGTTCGCACCCTACCTATAGAGAATACTGCGAACAGTTCGCACCCTAAGTGTGGGTGGCCTACGAGAATGAGGGATTTTCACACCCTGTAACATAGGTAGCCTGCGAACTCGTCTTAAAAATGTGTTTTTTGGAAGAAGACCGCAGTCACTTTTCTCAGGAAAAAATTTCTTGTGGGAGCCTGAATACATCACTTGTAGAGACATCACCAGAGTGACCAAAATCATGTGTAACAAAATGCCCCCCAAAGTATGAGGCTAGAATCTGTGACAGCTGAAATACTTTGTAAACTGCGTGTGTGTGTCAGAAAACAGGAGCGCACCTAATTGGAAATATGTAAACAACCAAGCATCTGCAGAATATAATACCAGTTCTGAGGTAGGCATTCCCTTGCTCAGATCACAAATGAATGGAATCATAAACGTAGGTCATGGCCACCAATCATACACCGTGGATCCATGCTGTCAAAATTCTACATAGCCACCAGGAATACACTGTGGATCTATGTGAGAAGACGTGAATTAAGATGACATAGCCACATGACATACAAAGTGGATATATGTGTTGATACAAATCATACATACTCCATCGCATCCTGGATCAAAAATATGGGACCCAGGGTCTTCAATCTCGTCACCTAAAAGTATGAATCTAGCCATGTGATTACATGTGTTGAAGTCGAACATGGTAGAAACCACTTGATTACCCGTCATTGATGAAAATCGTTAACAAGTGAGATGGAAATCACCATTGATGTCAATGACTCCCAAGGTACCGAAGTACAATCCGAACAAATGTGAATGAATGAGATGAAGTCGAGCACTCGGCGGAATCTCTTGATCAGGGATAAATGATGTGAAACCCTTGTCGAAAGTGAAGAGACCTACCATTAAGGCATGCAGGTTCTAAGGTACTAAATGATTTCTAAGTCTCATTTCCAGATAATGATTCAAAGTCAATGCAATAAGACTCATCACAGGAGGGCCTTGATGTATCCCCCATCAATGACATGAAACAAGTAACAGATTTTGAGGATGAAACAAAGTATGAATACGGGTCAAAACGGACACAGGGAAGGCCGACATAGTAAGAATGGACAACTGTAGATGGCCAACTCAATAGAGGGCTCGTGTGAACTTCTCTTGAACATATGAACAACACGACCAAGGACTTGGCAGCACTAAATCAAAGACAAACCAAGATATGACCTTGTAGCAAGTCGAATGAGAGACAAATGGATTTCCCAAACCAGATTCAAATGACGAATAGGGGGTGTCATGTTCAAGAGCAATGCTTACTGCCATTAATATGAATACGAAAACACATCCCTTTCCCAAAATTTCCCCCACCATTTCTGGCGAGTACCTATTTATTTTTACACAAGCTTGAGGAGGATAACATATGCTTGTCGATGTAAGCTCATCCTTCGGATGAGTCCCTCGGAGTATTTTTAATGAACCCTAGGAAGGATTGGTTCAGTCCCATTGCGGGTCTTTCAATGTTTGTTTAGCAAGTCCAAGGATAGAAAACTCAGGGGTTTTTCATGTTTTGAGAGTCTGAAAAACACTTAAAGAGAACTCTCTCAGTTCCTTTTTCGTAAAAGAGTTCGACGAAACCGAAAAAGTGATAAACTATCGCTCGTCGAACATTTTTCAAATACTTTAACGAGCGTGAAAAGAACAAGATCGCTCGTCCATCTTTTCGTTTTTATGGAGAGTGAAAAGATATTAAAGGATACTCCTTAACATTCGTTGTTTTTGTGTTACCATGACAAGTACGAAAAGACGAGAAAAAGTATACTCGGTTACATTCTCATTTATTTTCGAGCGCGAGAACGAACGAAGACTAAGCTCGAGGTTTTTCTAAAAACCCTAAAAAGTAGTCGTACATGCGACAAAAAGAAAAAACACCCGTACCCCCTCGTTCGGACTTCGAAGTTTCTATATCTGTGAAAAACCACACTCATAAGACTATTAGGACATTAGGCTTTATAGACAAAATAATATAAAAAATCAACAAAAATGGTAAAAAGTGAATTAATATGGGTAAAAAGGGATTTTTACCATTTCATTGTGATTTTGCCAAAAACTTGTCCAACATACCTCATTTTCCCCCAAATTTCTTTGCTCGATTGTGGGAGGCACAAGGGATCATTCGGCGAACCGTTTCAGCCAACGAGGTAAGCTCTTGATCTTTCAACTTTTCCATGGTTTATTTTTAGTTTTTATTGGCAATTTGTAGGGTTTTAGGTCCATTTTAGGATCACACCATGCAATCAAGCATTCTCGCAGGTGGGCCTTTAGGGCACCTGCGAGAATCTCGCATTATGCAAAAGGGCCACCTGCGGGGGCCGAAAAATGGATTTCAAAGTTTGGTTTTGCTCAATAAAAAATATGCAAGAGTTTAAAACAAGTTGTTGACTCCCCTCTCATGGCTCTTTTG
>JZKD02S2202923.1:10821-28310 GCA_000966675.3 Picea glauca
AAAATGTTCTACTAGTGGAAGATATGAAACAAACTATTCTGAGTGTAAGTAAAATGTGTGATGAAGGTCACAAAATTGTGTTTGATTAACATAAATGCAAGATAAGAAAATAAGATCCATGCAGAGTGGAAACAACAATTGTGAGAACAACAAGAAACATATACTTACTAAGTGAAATTGAAAAGGAAAAGTGTTGTTTAGAAAAGGAATATGAATTTTGTCTATGGCACAGAGGAATGGGTCACATAAAATTTGATAATGTTATCAAGGTCAACAAAAAGGAAGAAGTTAGAGAAATTTCCCAGATCATAAATCCAACCAACACATTGTGCAAGCATTGTCAACAAGGAAACCAAACCAATAACAAGTTCAAATCAAAGGAATAATCCACAACAAAACCACTAGAAATTATGCATATTGATATAGTTGGACCAAATAGAAAAAAAAGATTGAAAAGTGAGCAGTATTTTATGCTATTGGTTGATCACTATACAAGAATGGCTACAATGTTTTTTCTCAGGAAGAAGTATGAGGAATAAGATAAGTTCAATATGTACAAGGAGATGGTTGAAAATGAAATAGATTTGAAAATAAAATGTTTGAGATCGAACAATGGAGGAGAGTTTAATTCAAAGGAATTTATGGAATTCTGTAGTAAGCATGGGATAAAGAGACAATTCTTTGTTTCCATGACACGAAAAAAAATGGAGTCATTGAAAGGAAGAACGTGACAATACAGGAAATGGATCGAACTATGTTAATGAATTCCAAGTTGAGCGACGTCTTTTGGGTATAGGAAGTTCATATAACAATTCACATTCAAAACATAGGAATGCTCAGAAAAAAAAATTTGACACAAATCCTTATGATCTATAGAAAGGAAGACAAATGAATGTGAATCATTTCAGTTTTTTTGGAAGCAAATACTACATTAAAAGAGAATACGACAAAACGGGAAAGTTTGATTATCATGTTGACAAAAGTATACTTGTTGGGTACTCAAGAACAATGAAAGAATGCAAATGCTTCAATCTAAGGCTCAACAAAAGAGTGGAAAGCATTAATGTGAATTTTGATGAGATAGGTGGACATAGGATAAAATAATAAGGAAAGGATTCAATGGAATAGGTTCACAAAGAAGAAGTAAAGGAAGAATAAGTATCAAAAGAGGAAGATGAAGAAGAACAATGAAAAGAAGAAGAGAAGAACAAAAATATCTTCAAGTAACTCCAAAGACACCTAGTAGAAGAATACAGAATAATCATCCATCAGGTTAAATTATTAAGAAAAAATATGCAAGAGTTGAAACTAGAAGAAAAATTTGTTAACCAAAACAATTGCACTTAGTACTACTATCCAAAATTGAGCCAATATTTTTTTATGAAGCCTGGAAGGATGAATTAAATATCAAATCCATGGATGAAGAGTTAGATCATATAGAGAAGAATGACACTTGGTAACCAGTAGCAAGGCCAAGGAAGAAGAATGACACTTGGTAACTAGTAGCAAGGCCAAGGAAGAAGAATGACACTTGGTAACTAGTAGCAAGGCCAAGGAAGAAGAATGTGATCAATACAAAGTGGGTCTTCATAAAAAAATTGAACGACGATGGATAGGTTACCAGGAATAAATCAAGATTGGTATGTAAATGATGCACTCAAGTTGAAGGTATAGACTTTGAAGAGACGTTTTCCCTAATTTTCAGAATGGAATTGATCATATTGATCCTAGCTTATTCATACTCAAAGAATATTATAGTGTATCATATGGATGTGAAATCAACCTTCCTAAATGGGGATCTAGATGAATAAGTCTACATTGAGCAACCAAAAGGATTTCAGTTGTTAGACAATGAAAATTATGTTTGCAAGTTTAGAAGGCCTTGTATGGCATTAAAAAATCTCCTAGAGCATGGTATTCCAGACTAAATAGATACTTACAACAACAAGGGTTTAGAAAATGAAATACAAACAACAACCTCTACATCAAGGTAAATCAATATAGTATTTTGTTAATTGAATTTTATGTTGATGATATTATCTTTGGTAGTGATGGTGATAAGATGAGACAAAAATTTGCAAGGGATATGCAGAATGAGTTTGAAATGTCATTGCTTGGAGAATTATATTTCTTCTTGGGTATTCATATATGTCAACGAAGCCAAGACATTTTTATCTCTCAAACCCATTATATCATAGAAATGCTAAAGAGGTTTTGAATGGGAGATTGTAAACTACTCAGAACTCCTATGCAAACCAGTTCCAAATTAAGTAAAAATGACGAGTCAAAGGCTACATATCAAAGAAAGTATAGGTCAATGATTGGAAACTTACTTTATGTGACAACTTCTAGACCATATGTGATGCAGGCAGTTGGACATGTTTTGACAGTAAAGAGGATATTCAAATATCTCATGGGTAAATAAGTGTTTGGATTATGGTATCCAAGAAGGAAGGATCAATCACTTATTGCCTACACAGATGCATATTGGTTAGGTTGCATTGATGATTGAATAAGTACACGTGGAGAAAATTTCTACATGGGTGAGTGTTTAGTATCTTGGATAAGAAGGAAACAATCATAAATATGATTGTCTACATCTGAATTAGAGTATATCACAATAAAAACATGTTGTACACAAGTCCTATGGATTGAAAAAACATTGAAAGATATATAGGTTGAGTATGATGACCCATTCTGATATTTTTTGATAACACAAGTGCCATCAATATCTCAAAGAATGCATTGATTCCCTCTAGGAACAAGAACATTCTAATCAAGTTTCATTTTCTATGGGAATAGGTTGCAGAGAAGAACATCAGAGTTGAGTATGTTGGTACAAAAGAGAAGATTGCAGATATCTTTACAAAATCGCTTCCATGAGAATCTTTTGAGTATCTTCACCCACAAATTTATGTAGTTTATACCCCACACTGAATTTTGAATGATTTTATTCTATGTGATATAATTACATGAGGAATCACCATGAAGAGGACACTTTAGTTAAGGGGAGCAACCCTTAAGGGAGTGAGTTTAATAAAATGCATGTAGAGGAAGCACACATGCATGATTTTGGGGGAGTGATGGTCACAAGGGGAGCATGCGTGCCATGAATTCAATGATTGCATCAAAGTGTTTCCATCAATGTCAGAGGGGGATATTGTTTATTAATTGGGTTTTTTGTCATTGATTTCAACCCTTGAATCAAGTCCAATAGAAAATTTTGGTAGCCCTATAGGTGTGAATAAGTATCCCATGTTTGTCTGAGGAATATTGTAAAAAATATTAGTGAATTTGGAGGAGAGACTATGCTATATGGATATTACATTTCGTGTCATTTTCGGTGATATGTGGAACATCACATAACTCCTCACGGTTAGGGAGATATGGCCTTGTGAAGATGGAGAACCCTTTAGAATAATCTAGAAGCCCTTAGAAGGTCAAAAAGAATTCAAAATTTTCTAAAAGTCATAAATATTGTAGCATCCCCAACCACCTATTGGGATATACCACTTAAATTTCAAACTCTGATATGAGTTTAAATTATAAAAATACTTCGCAAATGCAAAGATTCATACACAATAATAACATAAATACAGATGCAACATACATAGGAAAAACCCATGAAAACAAATGCATAAATATTAACATAAGACATTAATTAACACAAATTGATGCTTATATTTGATTAAAATAACACCAACTACGTGCAGGCCTTCCCCGTTCCTCCCAGCCTTAGGCTGCACTGTTCATAACTTTGATCAGTGGGTCACCCCCGAGTTGGGACTAAACTCCACCTAGGTAAAGTATTCCTAACCCGATTAAGGTATCTCAGACAAAAGGAAAAATTAGTCACATGTGCCAACTCAAACTAACAGCCTATAGTCCCTCATTCCCCACATTCTTGTCCCACCCCAAGAACTATGCCCCTTCTCTTCTCAACAGTCCTCTAATTTCTCCACTTCTCTTCCAGGGCTTCAACAATAGGTCGGGCAAGAAGTATGAGAGCCCTGTAGCTTCATTTTGGCACCTTCAAGAATTAATCCCCAACAATTCTCTCACCTAGAGAGAATGCTCACGGGCCTGACAACCCGCCTCTTCAATATCCTATGAGCCTGATAACCCATTTCTTTAGTCAAACTCCCTAGCTAACCCAGGTAAAGATATGGTGATAGTAACAGGAATTTATGGAGGACAACTAAATGAGTGAGTGAATGATGATGGAATAATTGGAAAATCATCTAAGTCAAAACTATATGTATGCATTTTCCCAACTTGGTACTTATCATGTTGAGAACTACCTTGGTCCCATTTTTCCCCATCCTTAGAACTTAGGATAACATATTTATCCATAATTTATACTTTAAGGAATATTAATATAATATTCGTTTGGAATTAAGCTCCCTAACTTATCCCCTTATCCTTAACTTTTATCCCCCTTTCCCTATCTACTGGATTTTATCCCTCCATACTATTTTACATGGTTGGCCTGCAAAAATAATGTGTTTTCATTAATATTTACATGTGATTACATGTTATAACGATGGTTCACTGACCATTTAACATATGGCTCTCTAGTTGAATAACCACACATGCACTTCATCCTCAATACATATGCAATCATAGATAAATCAACTATGTGCACTTCCAAGTCACTACTATGCACTTACCTAAGTGCATGTAACACCAAAACCAAGTGCCAACAACTCACCAACCTATAAGAATATTTATATTTACAATTATATGTACAATTGGAGTTCATCCTATGGGTATTACATTCCCCTCCCCCTTATTTGTGCATTGTCCTCAATGCAGTATATACACATATAAAACCAAAATTTCAAAAATAGTAAAAACAATGTGGGTATTATGCTTGTATAACATCCTCATGCTCCTAGGTTTCATCTTCATGACTGTACTAGGTCCATTGGACCTTTACTAGCCATATGGCTTGATTTCAGAGTTTCTTGATCTTTCGGATGCACACCAAATGCACTTGAAAGGTGCCTTCTTGCTCCACTTAAATCACATTCCAACCAATGACATGATCAACATCAGGCACATACTTTTTGAGCAATGATACATGGAATGCATTATGACTAAACATTGATGCAGGTAAGGAAAGCATGTATGCTACAAGCCCAATCCTCTCTAGGATTTAAAATGGCCCACAATAATGAACTTCCAACTTTGAACAATTTCCCAACTTTAGGTAACTTCTATTGGCCTTTACTTTCAAGAGAACATGGTCACCCAATTTAAATTCCATGTGAGTTATTCCCTTATCAACATAGATTTTCTGCATGTCTTGGGAAACCTTTATACTTTGTTTTATTTTCATCAATTTCTCTTCCATTTCCTTGAGTAATTTTGGCCCAAACACTACTCTATCTGTTGGGTGGTCCCATCTTACCAGTGTGTTTCACCATCTACTATAAAGTACCTCAAATGAGCTCATCTATAGAGATGCTCGGTACCCATTCTTATAAGAAAACTCTACCAGGTGTAGGTAGTCTTCCCATTTTGATGGTTTATACATCACATACATCCTCAACATATCCTCAATCACTTGATTCACCCTCTCTTTCTTCCCATTTGACTTTGGATGACAAGTTGTTCTAAAATTCAGTTTTCTTCCAAATCCATTGAATAATCCTTTCCAAACATTTGATGTAAATTTTGGATCTCTATCAGACACAATTGTCTTGGGTATACCATGTAGTCAATATATTTATCTCATATAAATATCATCAATGTTGGCTTCCTTGTGAGTGAGCATTACTAGAATAAAATGGGCAACTTTAGTAATCTTATCCACCACTACCATGATAGAATCATGTTGCTTGTTTATTCTGGGAAGTTTGGTGATGAAATCCATTGTTACAACTTCCCATTTCCACTCAATAATGCGCAATGGTTGTGGAAAACTAGCTGGGTGTCTATGCTAACTTTGGCCTTTTGACACTACAAACACTTACCAATAAAATAAACAACTTCTTTCTTCATGCGTGGCCAATAATATTGTCTCTTGATAGCTACAATAGTTTTTTGATAACCTGGGTGCCTATCATAAGATACATTATGCATTTATCTCAATATCATATTTCTCAATTCCTTGGAATTTGGCACATAATCTCTGCCCCTGTAAATGAAAATTTCATCATTTTCTAGCTTATAGTCTTCAATTTTCTATAGTAAATTACCTTGTTGAAGTTTTTCCTTTACCTCCATTTATTTCTGATCCGATTTTACAACCTATAAAATTCTATCTTTCAAATCTGAGTGGCACATAGGAATTGTTGTAGAATGCATCTCATCCACCCTCCTATTGAGTGCATCAACCACCTTGTTCTCTTTACCTATGATATTCTTTATATCAAAGTCATATTCACTGAGGAATTCTAACCACCTACTTTTCCTGGCATTTATATTTGGTTGTCTGAATAAATATTTCAGACCACTATGGTCTTTCACCAACTTCAATATTTTCCCCATGAGGTAGTGCATCTACATATTCAAGGTATGCACTATGGATTCCAACTCCAAATCACGAGTAACATAGTGCCTTTAATGCTCCAACTTCCTTGATTTATAACATACCACATACCCATTCTGAATAAGGACTCCACCAAGCCCTTCTTTACATGCATCAATGCATACAAAGAAATATTCATTTTGATAAACAATCCTTAGTATTGGAGCACTGGTTAATAAATGTTTCAAGTGTTGGAAACTCCTTTCACAATCTGATTTCCACTCAAACTTCACTCCCTTCTTCTACAAGGAAGTGATTGGGTGTGCAATATTTGATAAGCCTTCAATAAATTTTTTGTAGTAACCTGTAAGTCCCATGAATCATCATACCTTAGAGGCATTCCTTGGTGTTGGCCATCCTTCAATAACCATTATCGTTTTTGGGTCCATTGCAATTCCTTCCTCTAAAATGATATGGCCCAAATAATGAATTTACTTCTGATAAAATGAGCACTTACCAAATTTTGAATACAACTGATGCTCCCTCAATACCTATAATACCATCCTCAAGTGTTTCTCATGCTCTTCCTCTGAATTAGAATATATAAGAATTTCAACCAAAAAGACAATGAAAAACTTATCTAAGTATTCTCTAAAAATGCCATTCATTAAACACATGAAGACAACTGGTGCATTTGATAACTCAAATGGAACCACTCTGAACTCATAATGACCATACCTTTCTTGGAAGGAATTCTTGTTTAAGTCTTAATATTTAATTCTTAAATGATGATATCCTGACATGAGATCAATCTTGGAGAATATTTTTGCATATTTCAACCGATCAAAGAGGTCATCGATCCTTGGAAAATGATACTTTTTCTTCACACTTACCTCATTTAACTACTTGAAGTCAATGAAAAGTCTAAAATTTCCATCCTTTTTCTTCACAAATAATACTGGGGCACCCCAAGGTGACACACTTGGGTGTATATACCACTTCTTCAGAAGCTCTTCAAGTTACATATGCATTTCCTTCAGTTCTGGTGTACTCATCCTGTAAGGGGCCTTGGATACTATTAAGCCCTAAATAGTGGCACATTACCCCTTAATTGGGAAATATTACATTTGTAATTTTATTTTATTTATGTCGACTTGGGTCCATTAGTTGTAATTGTTCCTCCTAGTCTCCTATATATACCAAGGATACATTTTCATTTTGAATCATATTTTATTTGGAAATTTATGTGGTGTATAAGAAGGTTCCCCCCTCAAAGAGGCTTATTATATGAAATTCTCTCTTTTTCAAGGTGTTGAGTACTTATTATGAGGTTTTTTTATGCTATTTTGATATTTGGTTCTTAACATTTGGTTTTAGAGATCAAGGTCTTGGGATTTTTTTGTTGCATCTGATACACCTTGGAAGTTTTTCTATAACTTTTTTCTACTTCATTTTAGAAGGAACCCCATGGAGGATATTTATTAGATGGATCAAGGTATGGGGGTTCAAATTTTATCTCATGAGGCCTTTTATTTTCAGATATATATCTTGTGTAATATAGGGTTCTGGAATCATCCTGAATTTAGTCGTCACACAATTTTCACTATATAAATCTTTATGTAATGTTTTGTACCATGAAACCTGGAGGACATTGATCTAGGTGGATATTGGTGGCCATCCGCCTATTTCACTTGGACCCAAACCATTATTTCTTTTATTTTTTCAGTTTCCTTAATTGTAGCACAATTTACTATTTTTAGCAGTTTTTTGGGTCCTGAACTTTGGGAGTCGTTTTGAGGCCCTAAACGACGTCTTTTGGGCATGAATGCTACGGCGAATATGAGTTCATTCCAGACTCGATATTCGTTGTTAGTAGTGTAGTCCTCAGATAGATATTTCTAATGATGTGTTATGTGCGTGAAATGGAGATAGTATGTCAATGTTACGACCTCGGGAAATTGATGTACCAATTCACCCCAATGGGTCCCATATTCTAGCGTTTCATCTCCTAGGGTTAGGTTTTTGGATGTTAGGGTTTTCCATTGTTTCTCAATAATATATAGGCCTTTGAGACTCATTGTAACACAAAGTTCAGAGTTCAGAGGCCAATAGATGCGACATCTCTTCTCAGAGATAAGCTACCAACGACCGAGCTATTTTATTTCCATTCTGTCTGTAAGCATATTTCAGTCATTTGTTGTTAATGAAATGAAGTTTTACTTCCGTTGCATCTCTACATTTATGTGTGTTTCTGTATTTTATTATGTTCCTGCATAAATCTAGATCAGTGGTATCAGACCAGTCTTCTCTTTCTTGATCCTTCTTTGCATGTCCCCAATGAGGTCGGGGTATAAGAAGTTAGAGCTCAACCTGGTTGAACCATTGCAAGATCAACCTCGCAAACCCTAATGGCCACCCATCGGGGAAGAAAAGAAAGATGAGGGAGCAAGAGATCCTATCAAATTATTTCTTGAGGAGGACCTCAAGAAACAAAGGAACGTGATGATGGACAACTTTTCCCATATCCTTCAATGGCTTCCCACTGGCAGCGCATCTACATCCAAAAACTACTCTAGAGGCGCCACTCCTTTTAACGTACAAGTAAAATTTAACATTCCCATATTTGAGGCGAAAATAGATGCAGATGCCGTTGATAGATGGTTGAATCTATTATAAGGATGTTTCTCGATTCATGACTTTTTCGATCGAGAAAGGATTATTTTTGCACTACTTAAAGCCACCCTCCATGTCAAGGACTAGTGGGTAACCTACTGGGAGCAACAGAGTGAGGGAGAACCCTATCTGTTCTTGGTTGAACCCACTTGGAGTCATTTCCGAGATGCCATTAAGGAACAATATTATCCTGTGGGGAGCTATGAGGACAAATACATACAATGGACTACATTGCGAAAGCAAAGGGACCAAGATGTGCATGAGCTGACAAATTTGTTCCATACCCTACGCACAAAGTTGGGTATCAAATATTCAAAGAAACATTTGGTGTTAAATAACTGTAGTTGTCTTCATAGATACATATAGGAGGAAATGGAGTTCCTCGATGTCTCCTCTCTTGGTGCAGCATACCGGTATGCTGCCAATATTGAGTAGAAGTTCAAACAGAAGAAGAGAGACTTTGGGTCTATGAATCAAAAACAAGGGAAAGGTACCCCCAAACCATTGAACAAAGGACCAAGCCAAGGCGGGGTGACCCAAGACAACCCACCAAACCTGCAAGCAAAGAAAAACATCACGAAGACAAAAAAGGACACGGGGAAGTGGTGTGAGTTCCATAAGAGCTTCACTCACAACACAAGTGAGTGTTGTGCCAAGCAGCCACTGGTATCCAGGTTGAATGCTTCTGAATTAGATATAGGATCAGAATCTGAATCATAACCCCACAAGGGGAATGGCAGGGGGAAGTAGATTATCAATGCAGAGCCTAACGCCATCGTTTCCACCACGAAGATCTAGAAGAAGGAACCTGAAGATCCAGAGGAGGAAAAGCACCTCTTTCATTCCCAGATGTGGGTAAAGGGTTCCTCGTTGCAGTTCATTGTTGACAACAGGAGATAGAAGAACCTTATCTCAGTAGAGGTCATGAAGCGACTAGGCTTTCTGACCATAGCACACCCACAACCATACACCATCAGGTGGCTTCACCAAGGACGAGACCTCCGCGTAAGCCAACAATGTCACCTTCCCTACAACATCAAGCCCTTCATGGATGAGGTATTATGTGACATTTCTCCTCTTGATGTTTCTAATGTATTATTAGGCCAACCATACTTGTGGAACCCATATGTCATGTATGATTCTAGGCCCCATGTTGTTATTATTACTTTGGAAAATAAGTTGTACAGGATACCGGAAATAGCACCACCTACAAATATCTCTTTGGTTACTGCAAAACAATGTAGTAAGCTCATTGCCAAAACCAGGAATTTATTTTTCCTGATGATCCACCCTCATGGAAAGAAGAAGATTGCGTCCATGACCTCTAGACAGGGCCCCTCTGCACAACAACAACAAATGGATAAGGTCATGGAGGAGTACGAGGACATATTCACCTCCCCCGCAGGGGTGCCTCTACACTCTCAGGTGAAGCACCCCGTCGATATGACCCCAAGTGCACCGCTTCCCAATGGACCAATATATCAGTGCTATGTTTTGGAGAATGACGAAATCAAGAGCCAGATTCAGGAGCTATTGCAGAAAGGTCACATCTAGCCTAGTTCATCACCTTGTGGGAGCTCGATCATGCTGGTGCTAAGAAGTATGGAACTTAGAGACACTGCATTGACTATCGAGCACTGAACGAGATCACTGCCTAGAATAGGTACCTGATCCGACAGATTGATGACCTTATGGACCAACTCAAGGGGGAAAAATACTTCAACAAGATCGACTCGAAGTCTGGGTATCACTAGGTACCAATCGAACCCTCGGATGTGTGGAAGACTGCCTTCAAATCTAAGGAGGGCCTTTTCGAATGGTTGGTCGTGCCGTTTGGGTTGACGAATTCCCCTACAAACTTCATGAGACTAATGGACAACATCTTGTGGCCATTCACCAACTCATTTGTAGTGGTGTACTTGGATGAAATTATGATCTTCAACCAGACTTGGGAAGAGCACCTCCACCACATCCGACAAGTCCTCCAAACATTGCGGCAACACAAGTTGTGTGCCAATTTGGAGAAGTTCACTTTTGGCATGACCCAAGTTTAGTATCTGGGATACATTATTGACCAGCGGGGGGTGCATGTGGATCCAGCCAAGATCTAAGTCATTTGGGATTGGCCAGCCCCAACCAACCTAACAAATCTCTGCAACTTTTTGGGTCTTGCCAATTTCTACCACAGGTTTGTGTTGGGATTCTCTCATATCACTTGGCCCTTGAGTCAAATCACCAAGGGAGGAGTGAAAGAAAAATTCTTTTGGTATGAATCTCAACATAAGGTGTTCGATGATTTGAAGTGTCTTCTCTTCTCTGCACCAGTGCTCACATTACCAGACTTGAAACAACCATTTGAGATCGAGATAGATGCCTCCGACTATGTTATTGGGGCAATCCTTACTCAACATGGGCATCCAATGGCATATCATAGTGAGACACTTTCCGACATAGTCCAGAAGTATCCCACTTATGAAAAATAGATGTATTCCATTGTGTAGGCTTGCCAACATTGAAAGCATTACATTTTGGGAAAGGAAATGGTCATCCATATAGACCACCAACCCTTGTAGTTCATACAGACACAAGGGAAGTTGCAAAATGATCGCCATCATAAGTGGTCCACATACCTGCAACAGTTTTAACTGAACATTATGTACAATAAAGGAAGCACCAATAATATTCCAGACTACCTCAACTAACCCTCTATCATGGTGCTAACTACAGTGATCAACTCTTATGGGCATGAGACTTTCGATTGGCCATTTCTCTACAAAAGTGATCCAGAATTTGGCCACACATACAATATGCTCTTGGAGGGTAAGAAGGTTCCTAATTTTCACCTCTAGGATGCCCTACTATGTCACCTAGGACATATTTGTGTTCCATCAAGGGAGCATGCCAAGATGATTTGGGAGGCACACTACAGTCGGGTTGCTAGGCATTTAAGGGTCGAGAAAACCATCGCAGTTTTGCAAAAGTATTTCTATTAGCCGAACCTTTGACAGGATGTCCAGAAGTACATCAAGTCCTGCACTGCTTGTGCCATTTCCAAACCGACCATCAAGAAGCAAGGCCTCTATACTCCACTACCTACCCCTAGTCAACCTTGGGAATCCATATCCATGGATTTCATGTTAGACCTTCCTTATACTAAGCATGGCAATGACTGTGTTTTTGTGGTCGTCAACAGATTCTCTAATATTTCCATTATGATGGCCTGCAAGAAGAATATCACAGTAGAAGCCAATGCTAAAATCTTCTTTGAACGAGTTTGGGTACAATTTGGGATCCCACAGTCTATCATCTCAGACTGGGATAGTAGGTTCCTCAGTACATTTTGGTCCAGCCTCTGGTTGATGTTGAACAACAATCTCACCAAGTCCACATCTTTCCATCTGCAAATTGATGGCTAGACAGAGGTCATCAATTGGATGATTGTACACATTCTACGCATGTACAACTCAAAGCATCCATGCACATGGGATGAGAGCCTCCCCTATGTACAACACAGCTACAACTAGACTCTCCATAGCTCAACCAACCACAACCCCTTTTCAGGTGGGCTTGGGATTCCAGCCACTATGTCCCATTGATGTAGCTATGCCATTTTTGGCTACTCGGGCAGATTCAACCCATGTCCATTATGAGGATGACAAGGAAAACAAATTCATTGAGCACATTCAACACATATTCCAACAAGTTCATGACATCTTGGATAGAGCCAATGCTAAGTACAAGCAATGACATGATCAACATCGGGTGCCACACAACTTCCAGGTGGGCGACAAAGTATGGCTACATTTGCAAAAGGAGTGCCTCGTTGAACCCTACCTCAATATTCACCCACTCCGATATGGGTCATACACCATCACGAAGGTTGTAGGAGACAATGCCTTTAAGCTCGGTATTCCACCATTCCTTGGTCTACACCCAGTGTTCAATGTGGACCGCCTTCGGCCCTACGTTCTACCTCTACTGAACACATCCAACATGGAAGAACAACTCACACCAATAGAGTTAAACCCAGATTGCATGGAACAAGACACAACTGATTGGATTATGGACACACAGATCAAGAACACCCACCAACAAAGGATCCAACTATATCAAGTTGTCAAAGCATGCCAACTCCTTCACTAGGTCAAGTGGCTCACCAAGGACCAAGTTCAGCAGAAGTTTCCTCATCTCATGGAGGAACTCAACGCAATGGGGACCATTGCTTCCTAAGGGGGGGGGGAATGATATAGGTGGATATTGGTGGCCACTCACCTATTCTACTTGGACCCACACAATTGTCTCTTTCAATTTTTCAGTTTCCTTAATTGTAGCACAATTTACTATTTTTAGCAGTTTTTCCGGTCCTGAAATTCCAGAGATGTTTTGAGGCCCTAAATGACATTTTTTGGGCATGAATGTTGTTAAGGATATGAGTTTGTTCCGGACTCGATATTTGTTGTCAACAGTGTAGTCCTCAGATAGATCTTTCTAATGATGTATCATGTGCGTGAAATGGATATAGTACGCCAACGTTACGACCTTGGGAAATTGATGTACCAATTTACCCCAACGGGGCCCATATTTTGGTGTTTCATATCCTAGGCTTAGGTTTTTGGATGTTAGGGTTTTCCATTGTTTCTCAATAATATATAGGCCTTTGAGCCTCATTGTAACAAAAATTTCAGAGACCAGTAGTCACCACATCTCTTCTCAGAGATAAGCTACCAGCGCCTGAGCTATTTTATTTCCATTCTATCTGTAAGCATATTTCAATCATTTGTTGTTAATGAAATGAAGTTTTACTTCCCCTGCATCTCTGTGTTTATGTGTATTTTTGTATTTCATTCTATTGATGCATAAATCTGGATCAGATATTCACATAAATTATCAAGGTCATTTTCCTAAAAAATTCAACTTCTAGGTCATCCTACTTTTGCAGATACACCCTGTGTAAGATAGGGTATCTGACTAGTCATATTAACTAGTCTCAAACAAGTATTCCGAGTAAAACAATGATCTATTCTTCAATGAGTATCCAAATTAATGGATATTAGTTGAATTGGATAGTGGACAGTCTGGAGTATTTTTGGTACAAGTTTCAGAATCAAATATCAGATATTGTTCTCTTGGTATGTTTTACAAGTACTCTCTCCTGGAAGGGACAAAAATCAGCAAGGTGTGGGGAAGTTACTATAAATCCCACTTGGCACATCCAATTTTGATCATGCCCATGGAATTGTAGAGAAGACATATCAAAGAACTAAAAAAAGAAATTTTCAAGCCAAGAAGGGCAGGAATTTTGGAGATACAACAAAATAAATATTGTCTATAAGAACCACCTCAAAATCAAGGTTTAAAAGTGATACTTGACCAACATTCCACCAAAAACGTGAACTTCTACACCAAATAAGCCTCCATAGAGTCCTACTTGGACTCTTGATGAAGGTGAAGAAATGTACAGGTACGTAAATGATTTAAAAAAGAAGACAATAACAAAATATGAACTACAAGGGATGATGGATTCAATTGAAGCTAAGTTTGAGAAAATAATGGATACTAAGATGGATGGTTTAAAAAGGGAGATCATGGAAGATTGAAAAATTTCCTAATAGCGAGGCCACCTGAAAGTGAAAATGTATCCCATGAAATTCATGATAAAGACACAAGGAAGATGAATCAAGACTGAAGTTTGAACCTCCAACTTTAGGTTGAATACCAACCACTTTTCTAAGATCAATATGAGGAAGTTTGATGGAAAGGATCCAATCACATGGATATTTTAGATGGATCAGTTCTTCGATATACATGATGTGCCACATACACAAAAGCTATGAATTTCTTCTTTATATTTAGAACCAAATCAATTTGTGTGGTATCGATGGATATGTTCTCTCAAATCACTTGTCACTTGGACAATTTTCATAGAAGAAATGATGGCACATTATGAGGATACAAGGAGAAATACCTTATTTAACCAATTGTTAAATCTCAAGAAAAAGGGTTTGGTTGTGGAGCGCAATGAGAACTTCCAAAGATAGAATATAAACGTAATGGATATTACAGATGAGCACCTGATTGATGTATTCATAGGAACTTTAAAGAATAACATTCAACATGAGGTTCTTCTCTGGGAACCTAAATCATTAGACAATGAATTCAAGGTGGCGATAAATGTTGAAAGTAAAAATATTTCTATGGCTACTAGAAGGACCACTCCAAATATCTATTGAGAGAATAATATTCCTTCTTCTAAAACAACTCAACCTACAAGGTTGACACCTAAAAAATTGGAGGAAAGAAAAGAAAAAGCTTTATGCTTTAATTGTGATAGAAAGTATAGTAAGGGGCATAAGTGTGGTGAGAATAAATTATTCTACATAGATTGTGAAGAGGAAGAAGAAAAATAACAAGAACAATAACCATCTCAAGATGAAAACGTAGAAGAGATTTCTTCTGAAGAGTTGACTCCCATGATATCATGTAATGCATTATCTAGAATTAACACTCCTCAAACCCTCAATATAGAATGATATATCAAAAATAAAAAGGTAATAATACCAACTGATTCTAGTAGTACTCATAATTTTATTCACTATAAATTATCCAAAGCTCTCAATTGCTTTATATATCCAATGCCATAATTTCAAGTCATGATTGCAGATGGAGGAACTATCAATTGCTCAGGAAAATGAAATCAGATCAATATTACTATTGGGGAATATGTATTGAATAGTCCAATGATAGCTATACCCATGGGTGGTGCTGATTTCCTACTAGAATTCAAATGGTTACAATCATTGGGAACAATGAACTTTAATTTGTTAGAGCAAAATTAGCCTCACTCTATGAAATACTGTAGAGAGGGCCTCATTCCATTTCCCTATGCAGAATTTTCTTCTCTGTTTCTAAAGTCCATAGGAAAAAATATAAATTTTTTCCACTTGTATGCATCTTGCACCCTATACAACAAGCGTATACGCAGGCTACTCCACTACAATCTAGGTACATTGGGATTTGTGCTAGAAAATCAAAATTAAATGTCGAGTTTCCGTGTCATGATAGGATATCTATGATCCTTGGCCTTCCATATACTAGAAACATTCCAACTCAGCCATTCAATTGAATTTTTAAGGCTATAAAGAATCCAAATCCAAGTTGTGGAAATGGAGAGAGAATTCAACTTTGAGAGAAAAGTTACTCTGAAGAAATTATTTACTTCATATTGATTCTACGTCCCTTTGTCCTTTAAGTCAAAAATTAGTGTTAATCCCACAAGCTCTTCTCTTATTTGATTGAGAATCTCTTTGTCTCCCTTAAATGAGCTTGCCTTTGGTCGAGGATTGAAGTGGTGGGGACCTAGTTGGAAGGAACTCAGTTTCTTGGTTCTGAACCGTGCCAAGATGGAAGTCTATAATAGTTTCACTTATGTTGATCATTTATTAATATAAATACTCCTTTCCTATCCAATTGATATCTTGCAAATATGTGAATTGTTATCCATGGGCATATTTGTTATGTATATTGATGGATTATGCTATATAGTGTGCTAACCTTTTATATTTCCACCATATGCTTGCTTTCACTTGTTTGTTGAGAAATTGTTACAAGTATATTGCTTTGGGTCAAAGTGCTCAATGATGGACATCAACAAATATTTGGGTGAGGTACGCCTCTTTATTATCTTGCTTGCACATTGGTTTATATAGCATGTTTTTGGGATAGAGTTGATTTCTACAGTCATTTCCATCTATTGTGGTTCACCCTAGCCATAGAGAGATTTTCCTCGTAACATAATTTTCAAGAAATTTTCATTAAATTTCCATTGGAAGGAAAATAAATTGAGTTAAGGGGCATCGCAGGGAAACCTGGTAAGGTGATAAGCTCTAATGGCATGAACAAATTATTGAAAAAGGGGAATAAGGGTGTAATTATACAACTATTCTCACTAGACATTCAAACATCTAATCCATCTGTTCCCCTAGATCTCCAAGGGATCATTGATAATAATTCCAAAATATTTGACTATATTCCCAAAGATATTCCACCCACTTGAAGTAACGATCATGTTATTCACCTAATCCTGGGAGTTTTCCTCCTAACATCAAGCCTTACATATACCCTTATGCCTAGAAGAGTGAAATTGAGCATGTGGTTGAAGAAATGTTATAGGCTGGCATTATTAGACCTAGCCAAAATTCTTACTTTGCATCAGTGGTAATGGTACTCAGTAAAGAGGGCTCATGGCACATGTGTCCATATTATAGAGAGACAAATAAGATCATTATTAAAGATAAGTTTATGATTCCCATCATTGATGAATTGTTAGATGAACTACATGGAG
>JZKD02S2202923.1:28320-39896 GCA_000966675.3 Picea glauca
CAGATACAAGTGGGCCAGCAAAAAGACTTGATTGAGCAGCTACAGGCTAGAGTGGAAATCGCTTAAAGTAAAGTTATAAATATCGGGATGTTCTAGTCCCAGGCGATTGAGATTCAGAGAAGAGTTTCTGCAGCCCAACGAAATTTACTCGCCAAGGTAGAGATAATTCGGGACAACTGCTTACTCATTGATCAAGTATTGGAAAAAAAGTTTGTCAGAGAAAGAGAAGCTGGAGAAGCTCGGGTCACATTTCAAGAGGCTATAATAGCTACAAACAATAGGGAATCGGGAAGTACTCCCAGGTTGTCCATTTAGGAGTAGACTAGAGGAAATATTTTATTGAAAGAATGGGAGTACAGTATATCAGAAGGTAAACTGCAAGCCAAGAAGGTAATGAAATCCTTTGAAGAGGATTTTGGTTCTATAGATGGTAATCTATTAGGTATTGATAGTGAAGGCAATGTTGAGACATTGAGTCAAATGAATATAGTGAAAATATCTCTTGATATAAATAAAAAGAAGAGAGAGATTCAACCAAAATCTCACAAGTAACTATGGCAGACATAGTTCAAATAGATAAATGTATGATTAAACCAAGTGTGCAATTGTGTGCTATTGACATCATAGACAGACAGATGGAAGAAAGGTTGCCACAATTAGCCTGAGATTGTTACTCTTTTGAGGCCAATTGTCAAGTGGAACCGTCAAGGTTGATATCTCGGCTACTGGAAAGATGCATCACTTGTACCGAGCATGCGAGAGGGAAAGCTTCTGGTACGAAATAAAGACAGAGATAAAGAAATGAAACGGTTGATCTCCTTCTTGTTGTAACTGAAAATCCTGGAACGATTGAGATTTTGTCATATGTAAATCTATATAAATATACAATAGAAGGAAGGAACAAGGGTTGGACCTTTTTGGGTCGATTGTAATAGAGATTTTCTATTTTGAGAGTTAATATAAAGCAAATCCAAAGATTCTCAATTCCGTCATGACTGTGTTATGAGTTTGTTTCCTTGTATCTCGTTTTTCATTTCATTTCATATATGTATCTGATGAATACTTCGCTATAATTTAGTACAACCTCTACTATAGTGAATAAATTCTAGTTTTATATATTGTTTATTGTTTTCCCTCTGTACTCGCTATCAATAGGTATAAGACCAATCAACACTTTAGATTTCTATATATATATATATATATTATGCTTCATCAGGTTATTTCCTCATATTTTTTCTTCTTATGTTTATAAGTGACTTTCTCCCTTGATAGGAGCCTTACATGTTAGACAACTTAATGTTTTTACCCACCTCATACATTTCTATTTAAATATAACTAAGTTATGGGAAAGGGCCTTTGGTTTGCACCCTATCTTCACTACTGGAACTGTAAACTCTCCTTTATTCAACCAAAATTGAGACAAGAACTAAAAATTTTCTGAGATTTTCTTATCATTTTGTTCCTTTATGACTGTCCCTATAACAAGACAGCCTAATATTGAACCCAGACTATTAGACCAAACACATATTGCCTTAAATCTTTTTGATACTATTCTTAAAACAACCACTACCCGGGTTGAACTCAAACATTCATGGGCAGTGATTGAACAGGATATAAACATCCAGGAATAGTTGGAAGCTAGAAAACGCCAACAGAAAAATCATCCCTAGCTTCCCTTGCCAAAGGTTGACATTTCTTCCTTCTTTACCCCTTACACACTTTCGGATGCCTAGACACTATACTTCCAAGCCTTAAGTACAGACTTTGGAACAACAAGTTAGATTTTGCCCATGTTGAAATGGATTAGTTAACACAGCAAGTTGTTGTTGCATCATAAAATTTTGGGCTTCTGCAAGCCGAGGACATAGATGGGTCGGGTGTTCTTTCACACATAATTTGCATCGATAACTCGCCTTTCGTTTCTCAGTGTTGTCCCTGCCAACATTATTGGTAGGTTTTTTATCCCCCTTACCCTTCTTTCATTGTTTTTTCTTTCCTTCAAGTTGTTGGGTGGCCTTTGGGTTAGTCGATTGCACTATGTGTACCTCTGATGTTTTGGTAGGGGGGAGCAGCCAAAGTAATAGTTTGGATAGCTACTATGTGTTGGATAGATGACTATTGCAACTGCTTCGTCAATTGCTCAACGGGCTTTGTTTGTGTTGAACCAACAATACCATCAGAATGTGGTCCATCTCTCTATCTAGTTTTATCCAGTATTGAGCGAAGCGCATATGGCAAGATGTTGGATAATAAACCAGACTGAGAATATATGAGCTCAAATTGTAGCTCTCATGATGGCATCTTCTTCGGAGAATACACCCGACATTGAGACGTCTTTGGATAACTGCAGGACCAAAGACTTAAGGAACCACTCAAGCAGGAATGCTGGTGGGACTGGCACCTTAATGAGACTCTTCCGGCATCTCCATTCTCGGATGTGATCAGATATATGGGTCGTTGTTATCTGCTCGAAATTGGCTAGCAGCTTTGTGCCAGCATCGTATCTCATAGGTAACTGAAAATGGTTTAGGAATGCCATTACCAGCTCACCGAAGGAAGAGTATCTTGAGCAATCGAGATCAATGTACCATTTCGAAGCACTCCCAATGAGAGTATGTTGAAACAATCGCAACTTTATGAAGTCATCTTTGAATGAGCTATATGAGAACCAAAGATGAAAGGTAGTCACATGATCTCTTGGATCTTTGTTAGGCTTGGATTCGAACTTTGGAATGTCCGAAGGCAACTTCGTTGGCATAGGAGGCCAATGTGGATCATGACAAATAGGGTCATTCAACAACCTTGTCAAATCTGGCAAGTGAAAAGTCACCAGGAAGGGTAGTTTGGGTTGTTGGTGATAACCTGGGAAAAAGGGGCCTGGAGTTTGACTGGCACCAGGTTGCCAGAAAAATTTTGGTTGCTAGCCTAGATTCTGGTAGAAACCAGGGCCCTAGACAACATATAGATTTTGCATATGTGGAGACATTATCGATTGATTTCCCAAATAGGACATAGATGGTTGGGCATGCATGGAAATCGAAGGAATTTGGGAAGGGTTGCCCCATACTGGTCCCATGGGGATAGGCATAGTATCTTTTCTGGGGTTACATTGATTATGGAAAAAATTACCCCAGATCAACATTCTGAATGAGGGAACAGATCCTTGCCAAGAATTCCAAGGGCTTGTTGTGGAAGAAGTTCCTAGGTTTGCCCCCTGTGCAGGAATAGTACCCTGCATAGGAGTAGATTGTCCAAAACTGGGATTGCCCCCAGTCAGGAAGGTGGCTAACAAGAAGGTGTTGTTACCAAATGTTCTGGCCAAAGAAAATGGTGTCGAACCTACTAACATATTATGTGAAGGTGTTCCTTGACTCCCTGCTCCAAATAAACTTTGAACCTACTGACATATTATGTGAAGGTGTTCCTTGACTCCCTGCTCCAAATAAACTATGGTATGTAGGTTGCCCGGCGGATTGTTGATGCAAGCCACTGAGTGAAGGGGATGAAGGAGGGATATGACCTCCTCCGTAAGTAAAACCATTAAAAGGAGCAGGAATTCCCCCCATGTGACCTTGCAAAGGAGTGATAGAGCTCCCTACCCCCAGACCTAAAGTCTATAAAGTGGAGTAAGAAAGTATAGGACTTGTACCCGAACTAGGCATCCCGTATGAGAATAGAGGGCATGTCGCACTTGGTGTGAAAGGGGTTGTGGCCGCCGCCAGAGACGTGATCGGACCACTGTGCGATATAGAAGTGGTCGATACCATGGTGGCTCGGACCGGTGAAGGTGGGTTAGGAGGTGAAAACTCTCCTGTGGTGATGACCGTAGAGGGAATTGAAGAATTACTAGAAGAAGTAACAACATTTTTTTCCATTGTTGTGTGCAACACTGTCTGGCACTCGTAAAATTGAATTGGTATGATGAAAGGTGCCAAGAACTCAGTGGTTTGGGTTTCAACTAGGCCAAGAGTGTTTTCTCCAAGGTATACAATGGTCGATTCCTCCAAAAGTTGGTCGGGCACAATTTCTTGTGACCCGATCGCTTCAAAAGACCCTTGTTGGTCTAGCTTTTGCCTTAATGGTGGCGGGGGTGGCTCCAGTGTAATTGGTGATAGGCTAAGAAGCCTTTTCTGACTGGCAGAGCTCATGATCCTCTACTGTGTGAGAAGATCAAAGACACACTAGGGTAGTCTAAATGTTTAAAATTAACACACACTAAAAAGGTCACTAGAAAATAAGACAGGCAAACACTAAATTAATTGGAAGAACAGTTACAACAACCAACACTAGAACAACTTACCGATGCAAGTGAAACTCGAACATGAAATCACCCTCTGGGTATACTCTGCAAATCATGGCCCGATGTCTATCCTAGGTACCATGGTATACCCCTGCACTCACCTGTGTATGTCCCTAAAAAATATAGGCAACTAGGTTTCCAGCGCGCAAACAGTCACGAGGCGAGTACAGTCGAAAGTCGGCTAGACCACAATGAGCAGGGTATCGAGCTCGAAACCTGTCAAGGGTATCAAAAGAAGGTGGTATGGTAGACAACTGAGGACCTCGAATGGATTCGAGACCCATGAAGCCCCGTGGAAAATGCAATTGACGGAATCCCAAAACAAACCCTCTATATGTGTTCTCCACTATGATTGGTCCAGCTTTGGAGGGGTTATCTCCACTACCTTTCTGCACCCGACCTCATGTTTATCCCCTTTGTTAGAGGGGAGTCCCAGATAAATTTCATGATACTAGACTTAGAGACTCCCTAACTCAGACTCCAATGTTTGATTTTAAATGGCCTTGAAGGGTTTCCTCTCCAACCTAATCCAAGGCCCTAATCCTGAACTAATTTGTTAACCCTACAAACATAAAAGTCTAATAAATTTTAGATTTAGCGTTAATTTTATGAATTTGTCTTATTTCAAGGGGTATGAAAGTGAAAATGATGATGTGTAAAATATGAAAGCAAAAAATGAAAAAAAAACTGGAAACAAAAACTTTTACTTAATGCAAAATTTCAACAACTTTTCAAAATATTGTTTTTTTTTTTTTTTTCTAAGATTTTGGACAACAAACTCAAAATAAATTTCACTTGTCTACAAGCTACTTATGATCTAAGTAAACTGCAAAAACTTATGAAATAAATGACTTTTCCTTGGCTAATAATGCAGAAACACACTCTTCAACCAAACAAGAAAATGAAAAGAGAATTTTTTATTTATTTAAATGCTTGATAAAGCAAAAAGGAAAAATACCAACAAACAAACACCAAGAAAAACAATTCTGGCCTAATTGCAGATCGCAAAGAACCACTTCAAGAAATCACACACTAGCAATTTTAAAAAATGACTCTCACACTTGCCTAAAAACCCTAAAAAATTATTTTCTTATGACAACTTTTAAATGAGAAAAAGAAAGCTAAGGGTAAGATTAATTCTAAGCTACTGACTACTAAGACAGATATTCAAACACCTAAGAGGTATAATTCTCATCAAGGGAAAGGATGAATGCCTTACCCTCAACAAAAATTATCATGCACAAGCACACTATTGTTAATCTAACAACAAGAGTGTGAATGCGAGTTGTATAGAGACAAAGGGCGTTTACACATGGGCTGACCTTGTATAGGCCACATGTATCTCTAAACTCGGAGAAAAAATGAAAACAGACAACCCAAAACCAGGAAGAGACCACTGATATTGATAACCAGGATCCCTTAAAGGCTTGGACACTCTTTTTAACAGAAAAAGCAAATAATGTAAGGAAAAATCATAAAGAAAAACAATATGAGACAAGACTGTAAATAATCGAGAATCAGACAAAATTCCAAAAAACCCCTGAGAATGTCTAATTCTGACAGGGAAGAGGATGACTGCCTCAAAAATTCTCTGGGATCTACATGCTACTGCTACTTCTTCAGCCAATGTTCACATGTGGGCTGTAAGAGAGTAGGGCATGGGTACATGCATGCAGACTTTATGCAGGCTGTGTGTACCTCTGTGGGTCTTGAAAAAACATAGTCAAGCAAATCAGAGAAAGCTGGTATGGAAAACCAGACTCTCTACTAGCTTATACTTTACAAAAACTAAAAAAACAACAACAAGAAAAACTAGTCTTTTTCTAAAAACTACCCAAAAAATAGAATTCCAGGAACCCTAGAGACTCTCTCCAGTATGGTCTCCAATTCTGTTGTGAGAGAAATCTCCTTATAGACTAGCAAATAGGGTTATTCTTTGCATGCAGATATGGCCAAGAGAAAATCTACTATCTACCTTCATCCCTAGACTTAAATCCTATTTCTTTTCAGTAAAACATGGCTAGATCAACCTACCTTGTTCCAGGTGTTTAATGTCAATCCCTTGTCACACTTGATCACTTGTTTGCAGTTCTCCTTTCCAATGTTGACCTGCATACAAGACAAATAACAACTACACATGCATATTACCTATAGACTAAAAGGTTAGAAATTCAAACATGTACCTAACAAATTATGAATAACTCATGAATTGGGAAGGGAAAAGCATTTTCTTTATTACTTTAAATGAGTCAACTTACAAAAATTCAAGACCGCCCACCACTCCACGAACCTAATCCTGGTCTCCTATTAAATTGTCCTCCAAATTCTTTGCTTTGTATCTCTTCAGTCACAAGGATGGATAAAGGGTTGGGACAATGGGAATATGCAAATGGGCAAAGTTTCTTTGCTATCTTTTTCCTCCTCCAAATGGGACCCCTAGCCCTTCTTTTATAGGTTAGAAGAAACTAGGTATTTGGACGAACCCTTGGCCATGCATGGTCGGGATTTTCAGTTAACTCACCCAGAGCTATGTGTTTCATTGACAACTTTCCTTTTCTTGTGCTTTTGTCGGTCCATGCAAGCTATTTGAGGTCAGCTAGCATGTACACGCATGCAGTAATAGAGTAGGGCATGTGGGCCTTTATAAAAGAATTTTTTTAAAGAGTTGTTCAGTAGTGCTTTGGCAAAGAAGGGATATGAGATGGCCTAATTCCAGGTAAGCATGTATGGTGAAATTTAGGGTTATAACAAATGCTTTCTACAATGAGTGTCAATTTATCCCTGCGTTGGATGCCTCCTTCGCAGCTTAACCTGGTGTGCCTTGTTCATGTTTTCTCTTTTCAAAAAAATGTGAATGGGTGGCTATTGAATACCCGCATTTTTCCCTCGAATTGATTGACTATGTAGCGATTACATATTCTAATTTCATATATGAAATGCCTCTAATTTTTCGTTACAGATGGAATTTGTTTGAGTAATAAAAAAGGAAAAAAAAAACACATGTGTATTTGCAGGAGTTAAGTGAACCCACTGTCAAATCTCACTCCTCTCTCTTTACCTAGCGAAATCGCACTACTTTGCTGAGCCAACTCGTGGTCATCTTACTAGTGAATGTTTCACCACTTATACACAACGAATTCACCCTCCTATGCTCAATGAATTCATGGTCATCTTACCAGTAATTTCTCTCTTCTCTTACACAACGAATTTGCCCTCCTATGCTCAGGAATTCCTATTCCTTTTTCCAATGATTTTGACTGCCTTAACTCAGCAAGGTTCTACTTCTTACCTTAGTGGAATCAAAACCTTATTTTCAACGTTTTCACTGGTGTTTACCTCTACGATTTTCTTGGTGGGCAAATTGTGAGGGGGATTCTTCATTTAACCCTGGTTGATTCCTTCCATATGCAATTTGTTGCCTTAACGAACCACGATTCGCCCATCTAAACGTGACAGAACCTGCAGTTTTTTACCACGGTTTTCCTTTAAACAGAGACTATGGTTGCCCTTAAAATGTTAGACTGTGTTGGTTGTTCTTGGACACGTTTGCCTTAAGGTTGACTGAGCGTTGTGGTTGAATGGATGAAATCGCCCTGAGTCCTTGCCTTTATTTTTCTTCCTGGAAGAGAATGTTATTAATTCCTTATTAATTGCTTATTTATTATTTTTAAATGCCTTGTTATTTCGTTACATTAAATGGTTGGTTATTTTCTATCCACTTTATGATAAATGCCTTGTTATTTGCTTCCTTATTCATTTTGATAGTAGCATTCTAGTTTAAGATGGATGCTATGGTTATCAAGATTTACAACTTAGCCCTTAGCTCTCTAGTTGTTGATTTAGATACTATTACATGGCATAATCATTGGCTACTAACAATAATCCCACACCAATAAATTGGGGAGTTGAATTTGTCATTTGTGAAAAAAATGGTGCTTTTATAATTTTTATTATGAATAGATTGGTTCAAACAACACTTGCCTTTATCTTTTAATAATATAAAATTCCATAGCTCAATTAATATAGGTTGATGTAATATAAATTGATTGTTATTGGATAATGTATAAAATGTAATGTCTTTTAAGCTAAGTACCATAATATAATATGATGTTGGTAATTGGGATTTTGCAATTATTTAAATTTACTTTATTTTTAAATTTTGATTGGTAATTTGTCGTCTAATGGAATTTAGATTGGTTATTGATCATTAGTTAACACCAATTAAGTCATAGATAATTCCCTTTTAGCCTGGATTAATTATTGGGTTTTAAGGATAAATTAGTTTGTACCTTAATGTCTTATTGCTTTTTAGACATGCTAAGTGGGCTCGTGATAGATGATTAAAATAGATTGCATTTATTGACTAGATTGACTCGATGATTAATCGGGATAACGCAAAGTCATTTTTAGCTCGCGCTTCCTGTTAATGGTGCGATTTTTCATTAATTAATGTTGTACTTAGCTTGTAGACATTTAATGTGCTTGGTTTTCTTGTGTCGAGGGGGAAATGTAGACACCTCCTTGTTCCACATAATAGTCACCATCTTGGAGACCTTAAATGGTCAAAATCGATGGGAACCTAGGCTTGAGCATTGCTTATGTGTCCTGGAGGTCCTAACCATTACAGGGTAGGATGGGCGAGTAGTCATTCTTATTTTTTCGATTGATTTTCGTCCATTGTTTCCAGTTGTTGATTTGATTCTTAGGTCGTTATGTTGTTGTCACGTGAGTTGCATGCATCATGTTCGTTGTCATGTGGAAACGTTGAGTATAATGTCCTTATTACCCTTCTACAAATGCACACACAAAAAAAAAGTTTTCACTTGTTATGTGAGGCTTGTTGTCGTGACTAAATAAGAGGGATGTTACAATGTACCTGCCTATTAATCCCCTCATTGGATAGCATGTCCACTAGTGCATTCGTCATCCTGTGAGTCCTTCTAAACTCTACCATGTTTAGGGTTCACAGATTTTCCTTGATTTTTTAAAGGGATTGTGCTAGATGCCAATGCATTTTCACCTTACCCACCTTGGTTCCATAATAGAGTTTCTTCGCAATGTTGATAACCAGAGTCAAATCTCCTTCCATGATGACATTCATCATTCCCTCTCTGTGTATAATTTCCAGGCCGAGTTCTAGAGCTCCAAACTTCGCTGCATTATTTGTAGAATTTCTCATGCTCCCAGCATACATGCATAAGATTTCCCCGCCATTGTCTCTTAATACTCCACCAGCTCCTACCACCCCTGTATTTCCTTTCGTTGCCCCGTAAAAATTAAGTCTAATGAATCCTATCAGAGAAGGAGCCCAGGTACTGACTCCTGTCTGGATCTACAGATCTCGGGCCATAGTTATGCTACAAATCCACTCTTTCAAACGAATAGTTCCAAAATTCGTAATTCTTGACCTGTGTTTTGATTTTTGGAGTTGTTAATGTTAATCCTCTGCACTATTTCTCTTATTTGATTTACAATAGTGTCCTTTATCTGTGCGGTCAGTTGTCTTTCATTCTTAAAAATGTGAATGTTCCATTCCTTCCAAATCACCCATATAACAATCCCTGGTGTCAGACCCCAACATAGGTTCACCACCTCATTTTTCATTGTACCTCTCTTTCCATCTTTTTTATTGTTTCTCTGAGGAAAAAATCATTATCGTTTACATCCTTTGTAATATTTTCTTCTTAGAAAAATATTTTTTTTATTCATTGTTGGTCCATGCACAACATTTAACATAATAAAATTGAACGTTTGAAACATGCTAGCTAATATTATTAGCTAATATTGTTAAGAAATACATTATTAATAAAATATAAAAAAAAAAATACATTCTCATCACCTTTTATCCACCTAATTCCCTTCTTTGTAACATTTACGTAAATCTTTTCTTCTATTTTTCACTTAAATTGTGAACATTCATGTCGATTTTTTTCAAGATTTTGTTTCATGTGACACACATTAATTAATACACATCACTTAAAAATATAGACAATTCAAATATATTATACTTATATTAAAACTTCTTGTAGGTTTTTATGTTCCATTGTTGGGATGTGTATCTCTCGTGCTTGTTGCTATAATTGTTTTCTTATATTAACCATGTTCTATGAATAAAACACCTACATAATGAAATATGTTTTACAAAACTAAATACATAATTTCAACCTAAAGTTATTGTTGAGATAGTCAATGTGCTTTATATAGTAATATCCATAGATCTTCCTTGTATAGTAATATGCATTGGTAGGTTGAATTTTGTATGAATCAATGTATAGCCAAATCCACAACGTCACAAAACTATCCTCAACTCATATATTCATAAGTTTTTCCACTAGCTAGTGTGCTCCATAGTAATAAAAGAATGGATGCTATATATTGTATAATGTGCACCATGATGCTTGAAAAAAATTTAAGAAACATTCCTAAAAATTATTAGGGAAAAATAATGTGTTATACATTAACCACTTAAATAATGTGTACTATTGTATAGTGCAGACCACATTACATTAAAATATATTTTTTTACCCTAAAACGGGCAGGTTTTGTGATCCAATCCAACCATAGGCACCAATCCATTAATATTATTTAGATAAAAATGACCATTAAGGCCAATAAATAACCAACCACCCCCTCCCTCCCACCAAATACAAATCGCATTTTCAAAAAGGTTAAAAAAATAAACCATTAAGGCCAATAAATAACCAACCACCCCCCTCCCTCCCCCCAAAAACAAATCGCATTTTCAAAAAGGTTAAGAAAATAAACCCCTATGTTTACGGATTGCAACAATAGAACACAAAATGACTCTGAAGTTACGGTTTGCAACATTGAAGGTAAGTTTAAAATATTTTTGTTTGTTGAAATTTAGAATATTTTTGTTTGTTGAAATACAATATGAATAGGAACAAAATCTAAAAATTTATGAATTAATTAAGAAAAAAATTGTTGAAATGAAGAAAATAAAATTAAATATCTAAAATTTATCTTTTGTAGATTTGCATGAGACCCATGATGACCGTTTACAAATTATACTCTTCAAAAATATGTCCACTCCAATCTCTTACCTAATGATGGGCCCTTAGAGTACCATGTGTTTAATATCTATTTATCACCTTTTCCCACACTACTATTGCTGGATTTTGCTTATAAACTTTTAATAATTTGTAGTTCCAATGGACAATTAGATGTTTGGTAGAATGTGTTTATTTAATGAATTAATGTGGGTTATTTTAAATAGAATGTGAATAATTCTCTATGTCAAATTATTAAAAAAAAA
>JZKD02S2202934.1:3706-27829 GCA_000966675.3 Picea glauca
GGAAGACCATTGAGTACTATGTTTACCAATTCCTTCTCTGAAATGATCTCTTCAATAGCTTGTAGTTGATCTCTTAACTGAGAGATTATCACAAAGTATGATGTTATGCTGTCATTGTCATTCATATTCATGTCACGGAGCTCATTCTTCAGACTCATTACTTGTCCAATGTTTCTGACTGAGAAGAGGTTTGTTACAGCATCATACATATTCTTAAATGAATCAAGATGGGAGATGTAGGGTATCAAGTTGTATTTTATAGAATCCACTATGATACTCATGGAATTGATGTCATTGTCTTTGATCTTCTCCATAACCGCAACGCTCTGCGGTTCCTTTTCTTTTCCTTCTTCAAATTTTGGTTCCACAATCTTTCCTTTCACGATATCCAACACTTTATTCTTGGCAAGGATGAGATAAATCCTTGTCTTCCATGCTCTGAAGTTAGAATCCCCATCTAACTTGTTTTTTGACTTCATAGAGTAAGTCATGGTTTCCTTTGACTTGGTCAACCCTAGATTTGACCAAAACCTCAACCTTAACGTCTTAGCTTGCTGAGAGTACCAGGAGATGCGCTAGGCTAGGGCGCACTAGTCTATCCAGAAATTAGTTCAATCTCGTCACTTAAGATGTCTCAACGAGAGCATTAGGGTTTCTGCAACTGCACTTGCACCTGCTAGTAACCCTAGCGATAGTGATTTGGTAACTGCTCCTGCTAGAAACCCTAGCAGCAGTTCTTCAACGAGCTTAGTATCCTTATGGCTATGTTCCCTTTCAGTGGTTAGATTGAATGAAGGAGGTGTGGACCCATAACCTGTTAGAATATCATGGATGTGCTTATTTAACCATAGACAATATCACTATTGTCACCCAATCATAGGTCGAAGCCATCCCCGAGCACCTTAACCTTGACAGAGAATCATTCTCGAAACAAACTCTAGGCTAGATAGCCAAACAAGATAGCGCACCTCTCTCCAAGGATAGCACACCAAACAAGATTAACAAGAGTTGATCAGAGATTCCAAACCATAACCATGAGAGAGTCCAAGCCAAAACTGAAATCTGCTAGTTGCAGCAGCTGCAACGATAACTCTCCTCCAAACTTGCGCACAAACTAGCCAACTGCAGTGAGCACAAGTGTTTCTTTTGCAGTTTTGAGAATGCCTGCCAGAATGAAGATTGGCCTCCTGTATTTATACTAAAACTGGCAAACTGCCTGGGTCGACTTCTCATTCTGGGTGCCTATTTACTTAGTATATAATATTTCCTTTAGCCGACTTCTTCTCTTGGAGGCTAATAACCTAATACAAATTATCCTCTTGAGCCGACTTGTCTTCTAGGGTTATTAGCCAACTAATTAGGGTTTCTTCTTGCTTCCCGGAATATTCTATTCTCGTAAGGTTTACACGTGGAGGTAAATACCTCCCGTAGCTACCATAATATCAACAGTTAATACTCAGGGTTCGTCCATATTGACTAACAAAAAACCAAAAGTATCGGCATATCGTTCTCGGCCAAGGCTGAAGAAGGTCTCACCCGAGATGCTATGAAGATCAAAAAGATCTTCGAGTCCATCCTATTCCTCATCTCATCTCAAAAACTTTTGGATCCTCCTCAAAAAATCCATGTCCTTTCTCATTTCCCCCCTGTCTTTTCACCCCTCCCAACACTAGGGGAGTCTACTCAGCCATCCTATTGGGCTCCATACGCATCATCCCCTTCTCCACAAACAACATCCTTATCCAAAGTGGGATTTCTTCCAGTAGTATTTTCCTAGTACCTTTCGTGAACTTTCTTTCATCCTTGTTGAAAGAATCAGTGTACTCCACAACAAATTCAATTATATACCCTTCCTTCACTCAAGAAAACCAGAAATCAATGGCTCAAGCCCACTTGTTATCCATTGCTTTCATCCTATCAACCATGACTTGATCCCAAACTATTGGCTCTAGTGGCCTCAAAGCAGTGTTAGTAGAACTATGGATTTTTATCCATTCATACAATAAATAGGGAAATTCAATAAAGAAAGTTTCATGCATATCAATGTAAATAGACGTATCCTTCAATCGCTTCACATTGACTCTCGGACCTTGAGTTTCCTGTTGGGAAAACTTGTGCCTTTGTAGTTAAACACTCTTGAAATTCCTCCTGAGATGGATACCATCTCATTTCTTGCCTTCATAATTCCATACAATACTTTCAATTCTTGACAACAAAACCATTTGTTGGGTCATTTAATGCTTCCACACATCCTTCTTAATGCTAGGGGGTTAAGCCCCAGGGTTCATCTAGGGTTGACCAACAAAAACCCCAAAGTATTGGCATATCAATCCTCATCCAAGGATGAAGGTCTCACCCGAGACACTATGAGGATCACAAAGACCATTTGGTCTTGTGTCAGGGATGAAGGGATAAACACACAGAGATCCATTTGTGTTGACGTTCATATAATGCATTACAAGTTACTTAACAGATGACAAAACATAATGGAAGCAACACATTCATTCAAACACATAACTTACACAGTGTAGGTCCATAATCATAACAAATTTATTATCATCCTCCAATCATACACAACAGACATTAATCCATTCATTCATTGAAAACAACGTGGTCTCATATTCCCTCAGATAATTCCCTAGATTTACAATACATTGCACCATATGCATCCTTTCAGAATTTTAAGCTATGACAAACTCAAACTTACAATTAGAGACATTACAATTCTATAAAGACTCATAGCAATCCAATGGACTAGCCCTTGAACAATTACCAACTAGCATCAACCCGGGGAATCAACCCTTTCTCTGTCGTCCTTGCTTCCTTTTATATCCTTCTCGGCTCTGGTGCTCTGTCTTTTTTAGTTCTGCTCCACTCGCTCTACTGACTAATAGTCTCACACACTTTTGTCATCTTCCTGCATTCCACATAACCTTTTTGGAATTGGGGAAATCTGAACTACCTAGCCAACTCATCTCCTTTCTACTCCACATTCCCTTGTGTCGTTGGCAGTAATCATTCGAGAATATTTCCCGATGATTCTTTTCTTGATTCTAGTGTGTGTCTTCTTTATTTTTGGCATGCATCCCAAAACTTGACCTAGTGTGCGCTTCTTATCAATCCTAGCACACCAGCTTGAGTGCACTCAAAATTGGAATGAGTGGCGCACAACTTCATTTGTGCGTGCACACGATATTTACACAAATATTTGGGTGCCAACAAAATTTAAATAAATCAGAAATAATACTTTTTGTTAGATGGTCTCTCTCTTTGCTTACTTCATTTTGAGAGAGCATACATGTGCTTAAGTAAGTATTTGTCTTAACACTTATTTTCTTCCAATTTCTCTATCTCAGGGTGCATGTCATTGAAAATGATTTTTCTCTCATTATTATCTTCTTGGGTTGAATGTTTTTTTGAGTGTATGGAAGAGGATTTAGATGACTCGGAGCTTGGTGAATTGGCAGGTTGTTTTCCTTTGTCAATTTGACGTTCAGTGGGAAACACCTTGTAATTTATGGGGGCTTGAATTGTTGGGCCATAGAAGCAACAAATGTAACATGAGGCCTTGAATGCATAGGATGAGGTGGTGGCAAAGGATTACTGAGTCAACGAGCTATGCCAGAAGGAGGATTTGTGGGAATATTTTCCCAACCATCATTGGTTGGCTGCACAAGATGTTCAGGGAAGTCAACAACACTAGGATGTGGTTATAGGGGAGGATTAGGAGGAGCTTGAGGCTATGGCAAGGCATGATGTCCAACAAGATTTAGATAGTCAGTTTGCACAAGTTTGTTGAACTCTTCAGAGTTGACATAAAAATTTATTGAAAACCTCATCTTCTTGTTTGAGAAATAGAGGAATCTATACTTAAAATCAAATCATTGACCTGAATATGACTACAATTTGGCATCAAGAACAATTTCCTAAAAGGGCTTTAGGATTAAGGGAGGAGGACAGACATATGTGGAATGCATACATAGAAAAAATAAGATCAAGCTATGTTAGAATTAAAGATGAGAAAGACTCTCTTGTTTGGACCTTAAACCCTTCAAGACTCTATACTCAAAGGGAGTGCTACAAGGTCCTTGCTTCTAAAGGGAACCAAGAGCTTCAAAGATGGTGGTGGAAAAACATTTGGTGATTCAAATGCCCATCCATATATTGCATTTTTATGTGTCTTCTCCTAAACAAAAGTATTAACTTGGTATATTCTACAAAAGAGGAATATCAAAGGTCTCAACCAATGCAACTTATGCATGGAAAGTCATGAGTCAAACTATCACTTAATTATGTCATGTGAATTTGCTACACAAGTATGGAAGGAGATGGAAGGTTTCACAGGTTTAAGGCATGTTCAGGTAGGGGATATTATTAAAGATGGGGCTTAGAAGTTGGTGTGACAATCCTTCTACAAAATCCTTTAGGGAATTACCACTAATCATTGCATGGGGAATCTAGCTAGCCAAAAATGCCAAGATATTTGATAACATAGTTATATTTTCCATTCAGTGTGTTGTACAAGGTTGGAACATATTATCTTATTTCAAACAAGTGAAAGCTTCAACGTTAGATACCTGAAGAATTTATGGATGAGTCAAATCCTTAGGCATATTTCAATGGACCCTCATAGGGAAAACCTCCCATGGGAGGTGCGAGCAACATAATTTACATTTTTTATTCTCACAATATCAATTTTAAAGCAAGCATTGGACTTGGCTCCAACAACTTGTTGAGTCGATGGCCTTGAAGTTAACTTTAACCCTTGTAGTCAAATTTGGTCTAACATGTTTTCAAATATTTGGTGATTCACTACTTGTTATAAAATGGTTCAAAAAGGAATTTACTTTAAGAAATTTCATACTTTACCCCATATTTGATTAGATTTGGGGCATATTGGAGGGATTTACACATGTAAGTTTTTCTCATATATTTAGAGAAAGAAATCAATGGAAAATTCCTTTTCAAAAGAGAGCATCCAACATATTCATGGGGAGTGGCTTTTGAAGGAATACTTAAATGGACTTCTCTCTGAAGATTCTCACAACCTTTTTATAATAGTTCAGTTTTTCATACTATATTATGGATGGATTTTGTAATGCTTTTGTTTTATACAATTGGATAACTATAAAAGGGGACTGTTATGCTTCATTTTTGTAGTGGATAGAGGCCTTTAGGCCAGAATTTCGAAACAAAGTCTTGGTGTTTTCTAGCTGACTTTGTATATCGAGAACATGTTGTTGTTTGGCTATCAAGGACATATTTATGTCTCTTTTTCTCCCTAAAAAATTGAGAATGTTTTTTAAGTATTTGATTGATCTATGTAATTTTAATATTATATGAATAAAATTATGATTATGTTTTTTTTTCATTGACAAAAAAGTAAACAAACAACTTATATTACGAAAATAATAAATTTGCAGTCTAAACCAACCATTGCCATAAATTTCAATCTAAATCTAAAACCTAGATGAAATAAAGAGTCAAAATTGTCCTAGAACCAATTATCAACATAAATAACGGATCTCCAAATAGTTTTCTTAAAGCCAATAGCTATCATATTCTTATCTACCAAAAAAAAATGCATCCTTTGTCAATGGTGACTTGTCAAGGTATTGAAAGTAGGGCATTGATATCACCCCCACCAGGGTCCAAGTCTCTCCAATGATATGTTTCATGCTTGTGTTCATGTTTTTGTTTATGTCAATACTTGTGATTATGAATCGGGCCAAGTGCAAGTCATGAGGAACTTTGGGGTCATGGATAACCCTAAGTTGAGGCCTCTTAGGCAAAGAGATGCTCCATAGTGTGTGAGACACATATACCACCTTGTACATCTCACATTAAATAGTTTTCACTTGATTATGTTGAACATAAGCATTCTAATATAAATAATCGTCATCATCCTGCATATAATTGCATTGTGAACACTAGGATAAGAAATCTTATTAATTGATTGAAAATTTTTATTGCAACCATGATAATAAATAAATTGGAAGCTTGATGGCTTTAAGACCATAAAATAGGAAGCCCAAATGATCATAAGACCATAAACCATGAACCCTAATGGGTTAGCTCGAGTGGTCGAGCGTTGTAGACTTAATGGAACAGGCCTCGGGGTTGAATCTATGGGATAGCTACCTCTATTATTGTGGGTCTCATTCGATGATTTGTGTAGGGTCAGGGGCCATAATCAAGTCTAATGATTAATATGTCCGCAATCTAGAAATTTCAAGAAAGTGGGGGGCATAAGGGGATCTCGCAAGGTTTTCCTTAGAAAAAAAAGACTATAAACCTAATTCGATAATCTTATTGAAGAAAAACAAGAACAACAACGATTGCATTCTTCAAATTGCAGGAGGAGTGGATGATGAACCAACAATGTATTTTTTCTTTTGAATATCCTCTCCAGATTGCTAAGTTTGATCCTCATTTTTGAAAAATCCTTCCAACTATGCTTAGTGCCAATTTGATACAAAAGTTCATCTAGGTGGATGTGTGTATCTACAATAAGCATCTTTTTGTATTCCATATCCTCTTTCATTTGGGTTTGTTCATGATTATTATGTTGAACCAAGTTTATAAGATCATTCCCTAAACTAGAGTAAGCAAACTGATCTTTCATTTCACAATTCTAGGTGTAAGACTGTTGAAAGCTTAAATCCACACCGTGACTAAGGTTTTTTATATTAGAATGATTAATTTTAAAACCAAATAAATCAAAGAATCAATTTTCTCCATGGGAATTGAGAATTAATTCTTGTTGTCTAATGTTCCCGTCATGTAGATTTCCTATTTCCCATTTTGTTGTAATAGCAGACTAAAAAGAAACACACCTTCAACTACTATGTTAAGGATATTTGGAAACAAAAAATAATGAAATTTGATTATCAAAATTTATATAAGGGTTTCCCCCTACATTCCTAAATTTTTCATTTTGTGACAAATTTCTAAATCTCGAGAGGATAGTGCTTTGCATATTTCTTGGCTAAACCAATATGTATTCACTAAACCAATATGTATTCTTTTGCATATCAATTGCCTTGGATATTGAAGGTATCAACAAAAGTTTCAACTCCATGCACAGGATGATTCCTTTGATAACGTCTTCTTCTCATATTTTAGAAGGAAATACTACAAGATTTTGGGTGATTTAAGTCCCAAAAAATGTCCAAGGTATATCTCTATCCTAATAGTGCATTGAAATAATTGTTTATGCAACCAATGGTCTCCACTTTGAATGTTACGGGACTTGTAAGAACATATTTCTAAATGTCCATAGAAATGACCATTAATATGTCTACAACGTCTCAAAAAACACCTACCAAAATGTATAAAGATATGTCTTTATGGGAAAAAAAATTAATGTACATTTTGAAGACGTTATTGAGTCTTATGTTGATACCAAATGCATGTTTGTAGTGTGAAACCCTAACCTACACTCGTTGATGAGTCTTATGGTGTGCTCTAGTAACATTAATGCACTAAATATTTAGACAAGTGGTTGGTCACAACTTGGCATTGGTATTGTACAATGCATCTACCTAGTATCTAAACATTGAATAATGCAAGTGTTTACTACCAATGCACCAACATGATACAATCCAATTATTAAGTTATGCTCGCTACCATTGTGTGTTTCTTATCTGTCTTTGGTAGTTATGTACACCATTAACATGACTTAGTCACATTTTTATGTTTCACATTTGTGGTGCACACAACTAATAGAGATGCATCATAATAAAGCAAAGGCATGTTGGTATCCCCTTATGGTAAAAACACCATAGGGTGCTTCCGCATAGTAAAAGTTCATTTTTTGGTGTATCAACAAGCTAACTATCATTGATAATACCTCCAACTCCAATGTTGCCTAGATTTTCTCGAAGTGCTCGACAAAGTTCAATTTGAAAAATGGATCAAGTGGAGGATTTCAATGCTCCTTACTTCTTTCTAAATTGAGATATTGAATATTTTGTTGATTAAAATGGGAGATATTTATTCCTTAGCTCTCAATTTCAAATTGATTTACTAATATACCCTTCAAATCTTCATGAGTCCATTTTTTTGTTGAGATGGTTTCATAAATATTTCAATCTACTTTATCATGAATTCAACATTACATATGTCAAATGCAATGTTATTCAACGATATTCAATTCCAAGCTACTTGTGATGGAGAAAACATGAGGGTTGTCTAAATAGCATCTCACCCACATATTAGTATTGAGGAGCCTTACAAATACCCAATTTTACATGCCATCTCGCTAAGATATAAAGACAATAACCATAATTATAAGACCAAGACAAATTGGTCATGATTGACTTCTACAACTTTCTTGGGTTAGATTTCATTGCTCTTAATCCATAAAATCAATATGATTCTCATTTTCACCAACAAATTCATTGTGAAAGACCATACATATGCACATAATCTCATAGTTTAGCATATAACATGGAGATACCACGACCACGTTTTGGGAGCAAGTCATTTTTGGCAGTGTGTACTATCAAACTTTGACAAAATTGCCAAGCAAACCAATGTAATCATATAACATGGAGATACCATGACCATGTTTTGGAATCAAGTCATTTTTGGCAGTGTGTACTATCAAACTTTGACAAAATTGTCAAGCAAACCAATGCCTTAAATTTATATGAATTCATGAGGCATTTTGAATCATGATTTTGTAACCCAATTTGGAGATGTGATGAAAGGGCATATAGTTATGAAACTAAGCCAAATTTACCATAATCAACTCTGACAACTTTCATGGAAAAACTTATAAGACAGATTGCACTTAATCCATGAGGTCAATCCCATTTTGTTTTCACCAATGCTATGCATGCAATTTCTCCATCACTCCACTAGATGGAGCTACAATGGCAGACATTTGAATTAAACCATATTTTGCAATAAATATTGTTGTAATTTGACAAGTTCCTTAAGGAAACTCAACCCCACTATATCTCAAAATTTGGAAGGCCTTTCGAGTCACATTTTCATTGAAAATATTATATCGCTCATCATACAAATGCATACAAATACCTACAAGATTGTAGCCCAATTTCAATGCATAGTCAAATGAAATATATTTCTCAAACCAAGTTAAAATAACATTATCGTATAGGAAATATTTTTCCATTACAAGACAATGGAGTCAAGATATCCTTAATTTTAATCACTAATCGTGGTAATTAAAGGGGTTAAAGATGCAACATTTTAGTGACACACTTTGAAGAATTTTAGTTGGTATCATTGCCAACTTTTCTTTTCTTCTTGTAAATGTGAAATTATTATTTATGATATATCATTTTAATTTAAACTGTAAAAATTAAAAGTGCTTTTCTAAAGAATATAGATGTAAAAATTAAAAGTGTTTTTCTAGAAAATATAGATGCAATTGCAAGTAAAGTTATGCCTAACACATTTTCAAATCATGACATATATTCAAAGTTGGCATGCAAATATTGTAATTAGTGTATTTTATGATGTCATCGAAGTATTGTATGATAAGAGCATAAGGCCAAAGCCCACTAAAAAGAGTATAAAGTAAAAAAATATTTCTTATATTGAAACTTTATCAAGCCATTGGAAAATAACATTTTGTGTGATAATAAACCATCTTAAGAGACAAAAATTCTCGAGAAGAGAATGCCCCAACTCACTTCCTCGGTGAATCTTGTCAATCCTCACCAACCATTATTCCCCTATATAATATCCATTTTGAGATTGAAGAGGGAGACAAAATATGGTTACACACTTATGTATTAAGTGCAAAAGGACTCTTGTGAGAGAACGCTTGCATACCAGCAATTGCATTCTAAACCATGTTGAATGAACTTGACTATTGTTATGTTCTAATGGCCACCTCTAACATTTTTGTCGCATTAATAATCAATATCTACATCCACGAGGGAATCACAATGGGAAGTCAAGGTAGGAAGCTCGTTGTTATAGTTTCTCTTAGTTTACCTTGGTTTAGCAAGGAGGCTAGGAAAGAGAACACATATCTTCACCTTTTATCTAATCGAGGTTGACAAGAAGACCTTGCTCAAGCAAGTGAGCGAGCAAGGTAATGTTGATTTTATTAATGATATCTTTACTACTAACATCTTGAGTTTGTATAACTCTCAACTTCTTCTAATGAGGCTAGAACGAGTTTTCCATTGATAAAATATGTTATACACCATTAATCTAATTAATCTCAATGAGGGTTGTGGTTATTACAAATCAACTAATAATTTGACCATCCTATTACCTTAGCATGCACATCAAAGAGAGCTTTGAAGCTTTAAATTGTCAATTATTGGTGAGAGTTGATACTATGTCCATGAATTTTTTGTAGAAAGAGATCACTTTAACCCATAGTTCACTTGTTATATTGTTTTCCCAATGCAAGGATGAAACTATCTTTTCTATAATTAATCGCAAGCTCTCACAATGAAAACATTAATATTCAAGCTATTAGCCATTAGCCTTTTGCAATGATCACCAACTAAGCCTTAATACACTCTGAAGAATAATTTATTATAATGCAATTGGATATTTAACTCATAAATTTAAATACCATAAATGTGATTTGATAAATAATGAATATTTAAATTTTAAATTATAAATTAATATATCAATAAATAAATAAATAAATAAAAATTGTATACAAAAATATCAAAATTAAATTAAAAAAACAAACTTATAACTAAAAAAATATGGGATACAACTCTAACAAAGAATTGTTTTGAGTATATTACATTACGACAAGGAAACATATGATAATACAACCACCATACTATTTCATTTACAAAATTCACACTTTTTACTACGATAATTATTCATGAACAAGGGAAATATAAGGGTTAGTGACATTTTGCAAAGTGAAAAAATTCAACATCATGACATAAAAGAAATATCTTTTAATTACACCATTGGGTACACCTTTAACAAGTAATTGTTTTTAGTATGTTACATTATGGCTTAGGAACATGTACAACACGTAATAATACAATCACCATAACATTTCATTTAAAAATTAGTTAATTATTCATTAATAAGAAAAATATATGGGTTAGTGATATTTTTTAAATGGAAAAAATTGAACATAGGTTAGTAATATTTTGTGATAGATGAAAATTGAATATACAAAATCAAGGTTGTTAATATTTTGTAAAGGGCTCAAATTTAATATGTGAAACCTTTGCATTTTATCGAAAAAATGAATATAAATTACATAGCATACAACTTTATCCTTATAGACATAGACAAATTATTAGAAAATTGAGAATAGATTATGTAAATATTTAGTCAATATTTTAACACTTTAAACAACTTACAAACTTGATGTTTAACATCTTAATGAAAGTAAATTTGTTTTAAATAAATGATCATCACATAAAAATTCCCTTTATTATCTTTCAACCAATGGCAACTCCCTCATAATGCCTTTAACACTTTAAACAGCTTACAAACCTGATTAGTCAAAACAAGTTTATTTTAAATGATCATCCCATAAAATTTCCTTTTATTATCTTTCAATTAGTTACAACTCCATCATAATACCTTAAAAGGTAAACATATGTACCAAACATATGCCTTCAAATATTCACAACTAACCATGCTTGTCTTTTAAAAACTTTTTTTTTTAATTCACAAAAGAAATCTTAATGTCCACAGAAAGAAATCTTCAACATCAACTCTCAACTCTTCTAATAAAAAAAATATTCAACATCGTCTCTATCAACAAATCCAAGATTCACAAATTGCAAGGTAAGTAAACTTATAGAAATACTTATTTAATCACAAATATAAAAGATCGAATCCCATAAAACTCAATATATATAATATTCACATGGTGGATGGAATAGATTAATGGTAACATAGACAAAGTCTTTATACAAATCAGAAATATGATATTCCAAATAGATAATTATTGCATATAGGTACTGCTTACTAAAAGCAATTTTATCTTTACTATCTTCAACTACAACCTGGAGAACTTTCTCTTTAATAAATTGATAAATGAAATATGATATCCAAATATCAAATATCTCTTTAATAAATTGATAAATGAAATATAATATTCCAAATAAATAATTATTGCATATAGGTGTATTGCTTAGTAAAAACAATTTTATCTCTGCTCCCTTCAAAAATGTGGAGAACTTTCCCTTCAATAAATTAATAAATAGTCTTCAATTACTACAATGCCACATCCAAATAATTTTACTGCTGTTCAACACACGTCAAACTCTCTCTACTAAATATAAAGTCAATGTACCTTTCTATTAAAAAAAAAATCAAATCATTTATAAGCAATGTAAAATATGAAATGGTTTCTATTCTATTTTTTTAAAAAGTGCAACATATACTATATTACAACATATACAAAGTGAAAGAATGATACATTCTCAACCCATAAGTACAAAAAAGACAATGAATTGATAACACTGATTGTGATTCAAGTGAGTTGCATCTTTTCAAAAAAATGGTAAACTTACCCAAAAGCAAAAAGAATAACTCTTTAAATAAGAGTTCCCTAAAACTAGTTATAAAATTGGAACCCAAAAAAGCGAGAAGAATAACTCTTTAAATAATGCATGCCTGATATATCCCTAAAATTATAGTTCCAAATTTGAAACAAATACGTTATTGCCTCTTATTTTCCAAAGCACATTCAAACAAGTCACCCAGACACACTACCAAGTTCTTAACAAATGGTTTTGAACCAAAAAATTATAATCACCAAAAATGACAACGCTCCAATACAAAGGCATCCACAATATATAATAAAATTTTGCCCACACCATGTACCAGACAATATTCACAACTTTGGCATCCACAATATATAATAAAATTTTGCCCACACCATGTACCAGCCAATATTCACAACTTTATAGTCCGAAAAATGCGCTTTACCATCTCTTGTTCACCACAAAAGCCACTAGCTAGCTCTGTGCAGCTCAACTTATCCAAGCTAGCTTTTGAGAGAACTTATTGTTCCCAAACACTCTTAATAAGTTTGTCTAAACTATTATTTCTTATTTGAAATAATAGATTACTTACCTTGCACTTCGTAAATATCTGCACAAGTCCTTATTTGATCATTGTTTGGACAGAATCTTGAAAGCTAGTTTGTCTAAACTATTATTTCTTATTTAAAATAATAGATTACTTACCTTGCACTTCGTAAATATCTGCACAAGTCCTTATTTGATCATTGAATATCTGCACAAGTCCTTATTTGATCATTGTTTGGACAGAATCTTGAAAGCTAGTTTGTCTAAACTATCATTTCTTATTTAAAATAATAAATTACTTACCTTGCACTTCGTAAATATCTAGACAAATCCTTATTTGATCATTGTTTGGATAGAATCTTGAAAGCTAGTTTGTCTAAACTATTATTTCTTATTTAAAATAATAGATTACTTACCTTTCACTTCGTAAATATCTGCACAAGTCCTTATTTGATCATTATTTGGACAGAATCTTGAAAGCTTTCAAATACAACTAGTTCAAGATATCGTTATACAATGCAAGCCAAAAATATGTAAAAGTAAACCAAAGATATCAGGGGCTTTGCAGATTCATTCCCTTAATTTGTCCTCGCCAATAAATCAACTAATATAATCACTGACTTCTACCCTTTGCTCTTCATTGCATTCGCTGGGATCTCCATGATGATGTCATTATGTATCTTGTTCCACTAAACACACTTTATTCTTGTGATGTCATTATCTATCTTGTTCCAGTAAACACACTTTATTCTTGTGAATAAGGCATTAATTTATCGGACTAAGAGACTTGTATAATTACTTTTTCATGTCATCTAGCTTCATCTACGTTACATCTACTTTAGCCGTCTCACTAACAAATGAATTTTTTTGTTTAAATCTCACTAACAAATGAATTTTTTGTTTAAATCTCACTAACAAATTGATTTTGGTTTTCAGTTTGGCAAAGCTCAAGGCCCAAATGTGACTCCATCCTCAGTAAACACCCATGTTATCATTGTGAGAAAGGAGGTCACAATAAGAAAGACCAAAAAAGTCAACGTAAATATTTGTTTCTAATTCCTCTTGCTGTTCATATCCCCTTATCACCTTATCGCCACTTATCATTTTATTCATTGCAAACTAAAAATGCATACTTGAACCAGATTTTTCTTATGGAGATTCTTAATCCTTACAATGATTGTACATTTTGTTATTTTAAATGGAATTGTTGCAATGCTCTGTAACTAAATTATCATAACCAGTCACTCGCATTTTAATGCCAACGTTAAGTAGATAGTTTTTGATCAATTAGGCAAGGCAGCAGTTTTCAGACTAAATTGCAATCTATTTTACAACATGCTAATACTTTTTGGGACACTGCTTTGCATAGAAACAATGCAAATAGTAACCAGAGGACATTGATAAGATATGTGGCTGAATTTCATTGAATGCCAAAGTTCAAAACAGTATTATGTCCTTGGACAACAATTGGTTTGACGTAGTAGAGGCCTTTCAATTTAAAGTTCTGGTGAAAAAGTGCTGGACAGCCACTACAACGATTGTGTGCTTGGCCAAGTAGCAGGTTGAAAATGTCTTCCTTTAACAATGCTGCTTAAGACTTTCCAAGCACAAGCTAAACTAGGGCAAGTTTATGATAACATTTGACATCGTCAATAATTTCTTTTTGGGGATCAGAACAGTTTCAATTGATTGATTGGTTCTAACTTATTAGAGAGAAGGAGATACTTTATAGTCGTAAAAGCAATTCCAAGACACCACAAGATAGATGTAGATGACAAGCTATAACACACGATGACTCCATCATAAAACCTTCACAAACACTGAATCTTTATCTCTACTTTCTATTCACAGACAATACTTTCCTCGGTGCAGGTACATTTCAATGCAAGCATTATATGTAGTCAAAAAAAAAAAAAACCACTACGATAGTAAATAGCAGCAACTTCTTAAAATGCATAAAACTCACACATTTGTTGTTCCTGTCAGCAAAAATTGGTAAAATAACTAGAACAACTAAACTAAAAGAATTCCGCTGGATCTTTGGGAAAGTAAACTTGATACCAAAGTACAGGCAGTTGAGAAATTAAAATATATGACCCGCTTTTCTTGTCCACAGACAGCCCTAATACGGGAAAAAAATGCAAATCAATTGAATAATATGTCTGTAAGTAAAGCAAAAAGAGTTGTTTCAATTTGTAGGCCTTTACTATAATTTCAAAGTGGGCGCTGAAAATTGTAGATGCAAAACCACAGAAAAAGAATCCCGTACACAGCTTCCCATGTTATAGCAAACCAACTAATCCAATGTGTAAAACACATTATCCAGGCATGCTGCACCTTATAACCCCTTTATAAGAAAGGAGCAAACCAAATAACCCACGTGACATTATGTCTACCTGCAACTTCAATATTCAAAGTCTCCATCTTCATGGCTTGATCACGAAGAGAGGCTGCAGGAAAACATATGGGCTATTAAAGAATGCTTGGAAATAGGGAAAACAAAAGACTTTTAAACTCGAATGAATTAAGAAAAAGTACTAGAAACTAAAATTGCGAAGCTCTCTGCAAAATCAAGATGAGACAAAATAACTAGATACCACTTTCAAAAAATAGACTTATTACCATATCAACAGCAACTGGCTTGCCGTCCTCTACAAGAATTTCAACAATTGTTCCTGATCGGTCAGCCTGCAATGTAAGCACACATTGCATAGACAGAAATGTAAGTGTTAACAATTTTAAACGTATAGCACTTGTATAATTTCTCAAAACAACATCAAATCGCAAGTCTTTTCAAAGTACAAGAAAAATTTCCTATTTGGATAACAAGAACAAGCACATCATGCTCCCATACAGTCAGAAATCCTACCCCTACCACTGTCTAAATCTATAGATACCATGGTGTTCTCTGGAGCTCATAGAAGCTTAGAACTATCAATACCATTGTTATATTTAACATGTTCTTTAAGTTCCCTTCATGACATGTATCCAACTGCCTTCTTATAAAATATGCTTGCAAGATGCTCATCTGTATCTGCTATAGTGTGTTCAGAGGTTCAAAATATATGTAACAACTATTGTGATAAGAACATGGAGTAATGCACAAAACCGATATGCTCTATCCTTCTATCTAAACAAATTTGTAGAAACCTCTTAAAGTAACTCTCCTTGATTGATGTGCATATTGAAGCCAGGGAAAATTACTCTAAAAGGCATCTCTGAAAGGCATCCAATAAGCTCTTAAATTTAATATGAGGAAATAGTTGTAGTGCACAACCAACTTTTTTTTCAATTCAAATTTCAAGAATCTATGCGACCTAGAACTAATTTATCAAATAGCAGTGGGAACCTTGCCAACTCTAAAGGGCATAACAACAAAATCTTTTGAGTCAATAACTCTAGTACAATGATATTGGAATCGCCCTCCAAGGGGACTGACTCACTCTCAAATAGTGCTCTAAGACAATTCGTTATAGGAGAGTGCTCTCATCCATTAAAATACGCTCCCTACACTGTAAGGGAGTGCCCAAAAGGAGCACACTCCCCCATGCTCTACTTGTGCTACCTCCATGCTCCCAGGCCACTCCCTAAACACCCCCGAGCCACTCTTATGCATTAAAAAATTATGTTTTTTTTTAATGTGAGGCCCATGGGAAGGCCTCAATATGCTAAACACCTTCATTATATTTCTAATTCTATTTCATCATTTCATGCATCTTTGGCTAGGGTTTCAACTCTTTTCAGAAAGGAGATTGTTGGATTTTGAGGAAGCATATTGGTGAGAGCTTGGAGGAGATTGAAGGCTGCCATAGTCACATAACTAATGTTAACAGTTAGAGAGCTAAAGAGGTAAGCTCAAGCCCCATTCTTTGCTAAGTTTTGTTTTGTGTTGTTTGTTTGTGGATATGCTCTCTTCTCCTACTCTTTCCCAATCTTTCTCCCTCATTTTATTGCAGGTTTGTCATCCAAGAATTGGAGAAAATGTTCTTCTTGTAGTGTCTTGTAGTGTATGCATCCGTTTTTTATTCTCATGGTGTTAGTGGGAAATAGGAATTTGATGGGGACAAAGAGAACAATGTTCATAGTCATTTATTCTCTGAAGATGATGAAGGATTAAAAGTGGATGAGAAATGAAGGTGAAAGTGAGGGTGAAGATAAAAAGCAAACTTGGCTTAACCCCTTGTGGAGGTATGTGATAAAACTTGATGGGGGAAGATGGGGTGGAACCAGAAAATTTATGTTCAAACTTCATTGACATGAGGGCAATCCTTACACCAGTTCATATACACATGTAAGGAGGCTTCCTTGTGGGATATTGCCAAGTGATAAGCCCATAGGTGGTGGAATCAAAACATGCCCAAGGTATCAAATGAAGAAAGAGAAAAATACATCAGGGAAGAGGAAGCAACACAGAGAAATCACGGTAAAAAACAAAAGATTCAATTCAAAGCCATATCAAGAATATTTATCCATTCCAAATTTGCCACATCTAGTTTCATTGATACTAGTAGGACCTCACATGTGGGAGGTGAAGTAGAAGTAGAACAATAAAATATTTTCTTGATGTTGGTGGTACATACAAGGTGGATAAAAAGTGGTAAGGTTAAAACTATGCATGTGATATACCATTCAATGTTCTTTGCACCCCCTATGAGAATGCTATGGTCAAGGCCATCCACAATGCCCTTAAAAGATACAAGAGCCTTAGATATGGGAAACCTAAAATTGTATACCAGACAAGGAAAAAACCAAAGTCCAAAGATCTCTAGGATGGTATACAAATGAGTGGGTGGATAGTGGGTATCCATTGTATATGATAGTTGGACAAATGTGAAAAACCAACGTTTGAAAATTAGTTCTTGGTGTGTCAATGAATGGTGTTGTCTTCCTTGCAACGCATGACTCATCATTGGTTGCATCTTCTCAAAACATTACGTACCTCCTACTAAGAACCATTTATGAGGTTGGGTGTGGTTTGATGTGATTTAAGTAAGCTAATTGTATGGGAGTACGAAAAATCATTGAGCAAGTACATCCTCACATTTTTTGGTTTGATGTTTGATGCACACCTTGAATCTTTTGATGCATGATATTGTTAGGCATAAAGAATGTGAATGGATCAATGCCTTATACAAGAGAGGGAATTTCATCATCAAATTCATCATCAAGCATGGTGATGTCCACAACATTTACTACACTCACTCTAGCTTTTAGCTACTTAAGCTTGCAAGGACTAGATTTGGTAGCTTGAACCTTGGCTTATTTGACTCCAAGCCTCTTCAAGAGTCATGTTCCTTGCTGCTTTATTGGGACTCCTATTCTACAAATATATTGTTAATAACTTGCTTCAACCAAAAGGGATAATCAAGACCTTTCCCTTTCAGCATGCTCCTAGCCATGCCCACTATGACTCTAATCTTCCAATTTGGCAACTCCATTTTGTTGCAGGTTATAAGCTATAATAAATTGTCTCTTAATTCCATGCCCTTTGCAATAATCTCAAAATTTATTAGAAAAATATCCTCCCCTTATTTGATCTTTAGTACCTTCAACTTCCTTCCATTTTGTCTTTCAACAAGGCTTTAAAAAACCATAAATCCTCAAACTACCACACTTGTTTTTGAGAAAATACACCCAAATAACTCCTCAAAGTACAAAATATTTTTGTGTGAAACTACACCCAAAAGAATTCCTCCAACTATCAGACTTTTTTATGAGAAACTAGCACCAAATTTTCCTTGTAAAACTGCAAATAAAATTAAGTATCTTTAACCTCCTAGAGATACTTTTTGCATTGATCCACATATATCATTATGAACCAACTGAAGTGGGATGCTTTGTTCTCCAAGCTCCCTTTTTTCTCTAAATTGCTTCTATGTTGCTTCCTAACAAGACCAACCTCACAAATGGACTTATCCACATGAATGATTGGAATACCGTTTCAATTTCACCATGAGACCAAGGGAATGATAACTTAAGAGACCAAATCTTCCATGCCATTATTATGCCCTTCATTAATAAAGCTTGCAGTCAAGTTGTGTTGTTTCTCCAATTAAGTGTCGAGCTTATGCATCACATTGTCTTCCTATTCTTAAGTAACTACTTCATACTTGAACTCATGTCCTGCACCAAGTTCTTGTTCTCTTTAATAACTTGATTAATAGGTAGAAGATTTCTCCCTTAATCCTAGAACATATAAAACATTACCAAACTTTACATTTACCATTATCCACCTTGATCATGACGATTCCTAATACTTCCACTTTATGTTCCCTATTATCACCAAGTATAAACTTTTCATAACTTATCTCCAATCTTGAAGAACCATTCCTTATATGAAGTCATGTGCCTTGAAAACCCAAAACCAAGGATCCAAGTATTTGTGTCTCCTTCCTTGCACCTGTCACGAACAAGTGTTTGAGATGTCCTACCTTGCCCCAACTTGTACATATGATCTGATTCATCACAGTGTCCCAAGGCGACCACTTTAAAACCATCATTTGTATCTTTGATTACCATCAATATGGCCAAAATTCCACCTTTTGGTGGGTGTGACTGATGTAGTAAATAGAAACAAGGTTGGGATCAACTCCTAGAACATGAAGGACTTCTCCAAACTTGGTCGTGTCAATAGTGACATCGTGACATCCTGAAACTAGTAGCATTGAGTTATCACCAATAATCACCATCTTGTCGTTGTGTTGTTATTGATAATCACAGAGAATGTGTAGGTGCTTAGTCATATGCTTGGTAGTTCCAAAGTCAACAATCAATTCCTAGTAAATAGAAAGAAGGTTGGGCTCAACTCCTAGAACATGAAGGACTTCTCCAAACTTGGTCGTGTCAATAGTGACATCATGACATCCTAAAACTAGTAGCATCGAGTTATCACCAATAATCACCTTCTTGCCATTGTGTTGTTATTGATAATCAAAGAGAATGTGTAGGTGCTTAGTCATATGCTTGGTAGCTCCAAAGTCAACAATCAATTCCTATGAAGCATAGGACCAATATGCAAAGTGAAAAACTAGATGTGAATTATAAGATGGACTCATTAGGTTTAATAATACCTTTATAGAACACAAAAATCCCTAGCTAATCAAAGGATGCATTGACCTTGAAAAGACCTTAGAATTACCCAAGGAAACCTAAAAGAGAGGGGCTTGCATTGAGTAGGTTTTATTCTACAAGAACCCCTAAATAATCCCTATTAGAACAATGATCTAGAAACCCTTGTTCCATAGCCCTCAAGGCAATGCCACTAGCTAAAAATCTTTGGATCAACTGTTGAATTAAGAGAATAAGGTTCACACCCGCTCTGATACCACATTGAGATTCACAAGTGAAAGTAGGAGAATTGAATGGAAGCAAAGACAAACCCAAATTTTGCAATAACCCAATCACACGTGTGTTAGAGAGAGATGACCCTTGTGCACTAGAGAGAGAGAGAGAGAGAAGTGCCCAACCACAAGTGTGCTACACGAGATGCACAAGGGCACATAAAAGAAAGAAATGTCAATCACAAGAGAACACCGAAGATGTAGGTGCCCTTAGGCATAAAACACTTTATAAGAGAGATCAGGAAGATTGTAAGAGTATAATGTGCAAATGAGAGTTGTGGTGTATTTATACACAACTCAAGTAGGGCACTACGCCCAAGAGAGGTCAATGAGCCTATGTGTACAAGTTTGACTAGGTAGGCCTTAACAACTCCCTACTATTACAATAAATGATAATTAATGAAAGGATGGCCTTAGCCATGATTACAAATGCATTAATGATACATTCATGTCATGGCCATAGGTGAAAGTTACACCCATACTTTTAACACATCCCATCCAACTCTTGAAGAGACAATTCTTGATTCTTGTAAGTAATGGCTGACAATAGTAACAAAATGCTTGTAGTTCATTGGAAAACTATTCAAAATCACATGAAACATTATTATTAATTTTATCACCAACAGTAGCAAATTGATCTCTAATATCCTTCAACTTAGCAATATAACATGCCATGGATCGATTTGGCTTCAACTTAATCCCATACAACTGATTTTCCAAGTACAACACTCATCCAGAATTTTCAGTTTCTCCCACACAAGACATGCAAGCTCCTTGCATTGAATGTGTACCAAAACATTGTCACAAACAGAATTAAAAATTCATATGCACCCTTTTGTTTTTGTTGTTATATGAAGCAATCATTGGCACCGTCTTCATATGGCTTTTCCTCTTGTTTTGCGACACGTTCCTACAAATCTTCATTATTAAGTTGATTCCTCATTTTTTTCTTCCAAAGAGAGTAATTTTTGCCATTTGGATTTTCGAATGCATACATTAAATGTGCATTATCTGCTACAACAGTTCCAAATGAGCTCACAATGTGCCAAATAATCTGGGAAACAAGTGCTCAAAAGAGCACAAATGAGTGCAATTAACAGTGCAGAAAGAGAGCAAAATAATTCTCTAAAAATACACACACCCACCCACCTACCCAAAGAAAGAAGCACAAACCAGCCTCAAACCCCACAAAAGACTGCCTCTCTATTTTGTTAAATTTGGGGTACAATTTGCCTTGTTTATGATTTCATAAAATAAGTCGATAAATTACGAACTTGAAGATATTCTGTCAATATATTTTAAGAAATATAGTTCAGCCTATTTGGCTAAGTTCCTTTTGCTACAACTCACAATAATAGGGCATAAATCCTCTTGAGTGAAAGGCACATTTAAAACAAAATGGCCTCTCAAGCTCTCTATGGGATCCAACTGTACCTAGCAATCTTTACTCAATCCAACATGCATGTGAAAATCTCGTCACAAGCGTGTAGATAACAGGCTTGTTCATGATATCATATACCAAATCTGGCACCTCTACACCACAAGTGTGGGAATAAACAGCTTTCTCATCAATTTTGGACGGGGCCTGTGACCTCTGTTCAGCCTCCAATGTGCTTTAGCATCACCATGACCAGCACATGAGAGGTATAGCCCCAAACATGCCCACACCTAAACACCCAAGCACCAGTGATCTCTAAGCAAGAAGTCTTAGGCACATTCACTTTTCCTGGTTATAAACAGCTCATTAAAACTTCAAATTCTTTAGTGTTGGATTAAGCCCACTAAAATTCTGAAAGAAAAAGTAGATCATGTTTTTGTGGCAGGCACATGTGTGCAACCTTCATGAGCAAACTTCAAAGTTCTAAACCATATTTCCTCAAGTGTCGATCCTATTAATCATTTCCACTGCATACAACAATCTATGCACCATAATTTTATAATATTTGAGTAGACTCTAAGCATATTTGAAGAGATTTTTACCCACGTGTCACTACTCGTCAAATGTCAAACATCTCCATTGGACACATGTAATGTCCCTTTCCAATTGATCATGACAGAGGATGATTTAGTAGCCTATACGACTCCCGTAGGCCAATGAAAAAAAAAGTAGTCAAGGAGGTTTATTTAATGTCAATAGCCAGGATGTGTTACATTTTAAAGTGACATTGAGTAAAAAGATAAATTATTAATAACTTAAACATTAAAAAGTGACTTTTTAATGTTTAAGTAAATATTAAGAGGGAATAATGGTCATATTTGATTTGGTCAAAAAGGGGAAAGATCTAGAAGGCTTCAGAGAGGTATTAAGGAAGGGTAGCACTTCACCTTCCTCATTATGATTTGACATCGTATTTGGAATGCTCTTGTAGCCAAGGTTTTCATTGGGGTTTTAGGCAAAACCCTTCCTTTGCTAGTTTGGTTTCCATGGTGAGATATCAACCCTAGCTAAACAAAGAAGGGAATCTATCCTGGATTTCCATTGAGCTTCAATTTGTGGTTTGTCTTCAGCTTGGATGCATAGCGAACTACTTGGAGAGATTCATAAATCTGCATTTGGGTTTTGGAAGGTCGTGAGTTTGTTTGGGCAAATTGTAAGGCTTTGAGAACGCCGAGAGGTATTGTGGGAGACTCGTGGCATTCAAGGAGGCACATTGAGGGTTTCTAAGTGGGTCGTGTTATCCACCAAGTTGCACTAGGTGAATTTCCCGCGAGCCGCCAAAGATTGAACATTTTCATGTTCAAAATTCAGAGTTCAGCCGGTCATAAAGACCAACCTTTTTCTTTTTTACATTTCCATAAAAAATTGTAATAAGAGATTTTGCATGATGAACTTGTAAAAGGTCTTAGCCACCTTAAGTCCTAAGCGTGAGTTATACTCTGGAGTGTTTTTTTTACTTACTAATTATATTTTTCCGTTTTCAGGCAATTTATAATTTATGAGTTTTTTCACTCAATCCCTCTAGAGCCGGAGTATATGCCCATGGTTAGGCTTAAGCATGGATCTAAGCCTAGTGTCTGATGTATATTACCACGCTAAACATACTCCTAGAGTCTTATGGAAATATGCTAAGTCCCCCTTAGGTTTTTTTAATTTTTTCAGTTAATTAAAAATTTGCCAGAATTCGGCAATTTTTAATTAAAAAATAAAGATGTATTAAAAAAGTGGTACTAAGGGACTTAACATGCCATGGGGGTGCTCATTTTTGGACCTAGAGCACCCATATTACCTAAGTACCAACTTGGTTGAGCAAAAATAGTGATTTTAATCACTTAAAAATCATTTTTGCTCATAAAACCAAAAAATGTCAAAATAAAATAAAAAAAAATCAGTAAAAACAAAAATCAAGGAAACATGTGGGGACATGTTGGAGACAAATAAAGCCTCAAAAGGCTATGTGGCAACACAAGGATGAGTTCTATTGGATAAAGGAGCAAAGTGGGCATGTGTGGGTTGCTATTAAGCATGTGCAAAAAGGGAAGTGCGCCCTCCTTGAGAGAGGTGGCACACCCACATGTGAGCTCATCCATGATTTGATAGGTGGCGCCCTCCCCCTCTTCCTATTGCTCACACTTGGCACCAAAGGAGTTGTGGGACACTTGGCTACCCTCACGTTACACTTGGCTGCTAGTTCATTACACTTGGCTGCCCTCTCATGTCCACTTGGTGCGCCCTCCTCTCTTGGGGATTTCCACCTTTGGCTATTTATACAAGCTCTCTCCCATTGCAATCTAGTTGGAGTTTGGGGATTGTTGCTTGTAGTTGTACTATTGTA